>PVHY01026661.1:0-17058 GCA_004024945.1 Uropsilus gracilis
GAAACTGCAGCCCGTCCCCCGCTCCCACCTTGGATTTCCGGTCGGCAGCAGAGGTGTCACCAACTCCAGAAAGATGAGGGGTCCCTCTGCCCCGGCCCCTCCGGCCACGGCCCCCAGGTCCTCGAGAATGCTCCCCAGGACTGTCCTCCCAGCTCCGGGAGGCCCGGCCCATGCCTGCCCGGCCTCCCTGCTGAGGGGTGTGCCGACTTCCTTTGTTGGTCCCTGGGGGCCGAGGGGTTCCAGGAGACCTCCGGGAAGGACCCAGGTTCTTATCCTAAAAAGAGCAAAAGTACAGTTGCCAGGGTAGGGAGGCCCAGAGAGGGCAATTGCCCAGCCTGAGACCATCCACAGATTTGGGGCAGCGGGGAGGGCTCTCAGATTTTAATGCCCCCAGCTACCCTGTCAGCATGAATCCCCACCCCATGTTGAGCTTACCACCTCAATGGCCACATTCTCCTTTTCCATCATGCGGCCCTTCCGGGGAGCTGTCACTGCTACTCCCTCAAGCTCAGCCTTTTTCCGGTCTTCCTCAATCTCCTAGGAACCAACAAAAGAGGCGAGAGTCAGGGGCCCCATCTCCCAGCTGGATTCCCACAAATCAAGTATCTCCCACATCTGGCCCTGCCCAGGCTCCTCCTCTGCACTCAACTACCAGAGAGCCGGTCATCAGCATCTGAAGTGTCCCATGCTCAGAACCCAGAGGGGCATATCTCTGTAGAACAGACAAAGGTTCCCCCACAGACTATGGCAGCCTGTGGGTCTGGCCTTGTTATCATCCTGACCTCCCTCCTACCAAAATCCCCTTGCTCACTGCCTCCTCACTGTTCTAGTGCATACCAGGCTCAGACTGATCTCCAGGCCATTGCACTGTTCCCTCTACTGAGAACACCCTTCTCACCTATCCCTCCTTCAGGTCTCTTCTCAGCTATCCCCTTCTCAGAGAGGCCTTCCCAGACCAGATAACAGATACCAGCTTTCCTGCCATTTCCTCACTCCTACCCCGTTCCCCAACTGACATTATTTACATTTTACTTATTATCTGTCTCCCCTACACAGAACAGAATCTGGGTATCTGATAGGAAGAGCTGTCTGCTTTGCTCACTGATATATATCCAAAACCCAAACACTTACCTGACACACAACAGAAACTCAGTATGCTTAATTTGCATGATGAATGATTGAATGAAAAATGAATAAATGAAGACCATTCTTCCAGGTTCTATCTCAATCAGCCCACCTTTCACCCTGCCATCTTGACAGAGACCTAGGCCTAATCATGGACCCTCCCTCACTTCCCACTACTGCTCACTAATCACAGAGCATACCTCTCCCTGCTCAGGCCATCTTTGGACTCTGGTCTCCAGGACTGTCTCCTCCCACCCACCAGAGATAGCACATGAGAGCTCTTCTTAAACCACTCAATGATGTGGGTCCACTCCAACTCAGAGCCCTCCACAGCTCCCCAGAACCATCAGAACATCCAAACTCGGTCAGGTGGTTTCAGAGCTCTGCGTGGCCAGACCCCTGCAACTTCACCAGATCTTTTTCCCCCAAACGACCCTCCAACTTTAAGAACCAAGGTTCTGCGCCAATTGTTTCCTCAGCCTGAAACACGTTCTGTTCTCCTTTTCAACTGAGTAACACCTATTCAGTCTTCAGGTGCCAGAATCCTCAGTTCCAAGCAGATACGTAATATCTCCCAGGCTGGGATAAGAGCTCCCTTGGCACGCCAACAGAAACCTGAACTCCTCCATCATAGCCCTGCCCACTCTGGGCCATCAATGACAGATGCTGATAAGTCTAGGCCCCACAGACTACAGCTCTGTCCAAGCAGGCGCCAGGCTGCCCAGTCACACTGTCTCCACTCAGCATGAAGTCTGGTAGAGTGAACACTGTGTATTTGTGAATGAGTGATAGAATGAGGGAATGCAGGAAGGAACACCAGGCTAAGGCCTGTGGCTTTTATCCTGACAACGATGGGGAGCCATGAGAACGTTTTAAGAAAGGGAGAGGTGAGGGAAACTCACTGCGGGGAAGAGAGGGGATGGGGTCTCCCAGGGCAGGGCTAGGGCACCTGGTAGCGCCGGATGAGAGCCTCATTCTTCCGACGAAGAGCTTCGATCCTCTTGTCCAACTCAGCATCCTTTTCCTCTTTCGATTTCAGATCCAGTGTGGCTGCCTGGGATGGAGAAACAACTGAGAGATGGCAAAGAAAACCGCTAGCTGCTTCAGTGTCATTCAATGCAGTATCTGAGTTTCCAGCATCTGGGTACCCTCCTCTCCTCCCAAGTTCCTTGCATCAAAGTGCTGATTCTAGAAACAACACTTCCCATCTCACCATTTCAGTGGGTGTATGGGGCCAGGACTCCAGCAAAATCCGGACTCACACTGGGGATTCCTAAGGACAAAGGAAACAGGAGAATTAAAATCAATGTCCCCACCAACAACAACCTGCTTCCTCCTCTCCCAAACATATAAACACCTGCACCCCAAGAGAATTCTAGTCTTCACTCATTCCACTTCTGTAAATGCTAGTGTGATCTCTCCCAGGAAAATTCTAGATTTCAAGGGTTCAACTTGCTCAAGAGTTAGTAGGACTCACTTATTTCCCAGGTAAACACCGGAATCATACCCACCATGGGAAAGTTCTGAATCCACCCCACCACTTGAAATAGCCAAAGTGCTCAGAGGAAGACTGAGTCCACCTTCACACCCATGTGCTTGGAGTTTCCACCCAGCTCCTATCTCAAGTGACCTTTAAATACAACACCTCCACACGTGTAAAGGAAAGTTCTGGGTCCACTTCCCAGGGTCAGCTCTGGTGTCGCTCACACCCCTGTGTATATTCCACAATTCGCCTCTTCCCCGGTAAAGTTTTAGAACATCCCACAACTCATACGCAAAAAAGGTTTAAGTTTAACTCCTCTTCGCTATCGCAACGATGTCCTAGGCCCCAACTCGCCGAGAAAGGAACCACTGCCTCCCCGGAGGACTCCCCCCACCCCAAAGATTCTGAACCAGATCTGGTACCCACCGGCGAGGTTTCCAAGGCCTAACTCCACCTCCCTTGGGATATCCTCCCCGGCGCGGACGAAACTTCCAGGCGAGCCCGCCGCTTTGCTTTCCGGGGAAGAGCTCCAACCTCCGTCCGGTAGAAAAGGACAGAGAAGGCCACGGACCCGCCCCCGGCCGGGACAAACTTACAAGTCCCGCCTTTACCGCTAGACTTCTCGCATCACAAATCTGGCCCCTTCCTGCTTTCCCAGCCTGCTATCTGGCCCCGCCCCCGGCGTCCCCAGCAAAAGCCAAAATCGCCCCCAGCTTCTTGGATTCAAAGTCGGGCCACGCCCCGGCCTCGTCAGTCAAAGCTCTGGTCCCGCCCAATCTTTTGACCACGCCCCCTGATTCCCGGCCCCGCCCCCGGACCCCACAGCTTCCGGACTCTGCCACCGGTTTCCCCAGCAACGCTCTGGCCACACCTGGGACTCCAGCAAAACTTTCGAATTCCACCCCCAGGCTTTCCCGCCAGGCCCTAGGCCCGCCCCCGCTGTCCGTCAGCCCCTAGCCCCACCCCTGACTTCCCGGCCCAGGGTCTGGACCGATTTCCAATTCGGGCAAAACTTTCTGACCCCGCCCCCAGGGTTTTCAGCCCGACCCCGACCCGCCCCTGGTTCGCCAGGCACTACCTAGCCCCGCCCATTAACCGAGGGTAACTTTTCGACCCCGCCCCGCCCATTCCCAGTCCGGCTCCTCCCGCGGCCTGGCCCGCTCGAGCCCTGCCCACCTGCCGACGGCCCGCCCCACCAGCGCGGCTCCAGCTTCCCATGTGGGCGTCCAGTCCCCGCCCCCCGCAGAGTACTCTGACCCCGCCCCCACGGGCTGCACACCTCCCCGCCCGCGCCTGCTCCCGCTCCCCCACGTGAGGCGTCAGGCCCCACCCCCTCCGGGCGCGCTCTCGTCCCTTTCCCCCGGTCACCTATCCCGGGGACCCCGCGGTGTCCGCGACTCCGGCTCCTTCGGCCTCCGCGTCCACAGCTCCCGAGCCCCACACGTCACTTCCCTCCCGCACCACGTGAAGAGGGGAAATAGAGGATCACTTCCGGTCCTGCCCACCTGTTTCCGGAAGCCTTAAAGGGGCCGTACCCCCCTTCCCCCCTGTGGAGGCGCGAATGAGTCCCGCAGATCACCTAGGGTGTTCTGATTTCTAACTGAAATGCTGCTTTCCAGGGAAAAGAGAAACCATCTTTCTCTGTTCTCTACCTGCTTCCAATAAATACGTGTCAAGTACTGGGCAGTTATTCCTGGAAATCTAACTTGATTTCTCGCTTGCCTGTATTTTCAACCATTGAAATGGTTGCTTCATTCTCTGAATCAGTATTGAATGTCAGGCTTTGTGCTGGGGGAAGGAGGGCTATGATGGTGTTTTGAGACTAGGTCTCACTATTTTTGCCTGTGGAACCGCAGGCTCACGTTGCCAGGGGTACCACAGACTTAAGCAATCCCCAGCCTCAGCTTCCCAGGTAGCTGGGATGACAGGTGCGCGCCACCAAGCCCAGCTTTTTTTTTTTTTTGGAACTAGGTCTTGCTACGGACCCCGGGGGGACTGGAACCGCGGTCCCTGGCCCCAGCTGCGGTTTCCTAGGCTGCCGCTTACAGGCATGCGCCACCATGCCCGGCCCTACAAGCATATCTTTACCAGCAAGTACAGTCTAAACTGCTCAAGTTAGGCCAAAGTGTGACCCCAAAGAGGTATTTTACAAAGATTGTTCTGTAGACAGTCAAGGACACTCTGCTTTTCCCTGCATACCCTTTAGTCAAACATTCAGTAGTTTATCAGAGCAAGCCAGAGATGAAGTAATGAGAGCATGGCTTTCCACAGACCTCCATTTAAGAAGCCAGGTTCTGGGCCCCGCATGGTGGTGCATGCCTGTAGGTGGCAGCCTAGGAAGCCATGGCTGGGGCCAGGGATCGTGGTTCCAGTGCCCCCGGGGGCACGTGGTGATACCTAAGTCCCAAAAATATAGCTGGGCATGGTGGCGCGCGCCTGTCATCCCAACTACCTGGGAAGCTGAGGTGCTTGAGTCTGTGGTACCCTGGGCAACGTGAGCCTGTGGTTCCACAGGCAAAAATAGCGAGACCTAGTCTCTCTCTCTCTCTTTTTTTTTTTTAAGACTAGGTCTCACTATTTTGACTGTGGAACCACAGGCTCACGTTGCCCAGGGTACCACAGACTCAAGCAATCGCCAGCCTCAGCTTCCCAGGTAGCTGGGATGACAGGCGCGCACCACCAAGCCCAGCTATATTTTTGGAACTAGGTCCCCTACAGGCCCCAGGTGGGACTCGAACCGTGATCCCTAGTCCCAGCCGCTTCATAGGCTGAAGTTTACAGGTACGAGCCACCGTGCTGGGCCGCGAGACCTAGTCTCAAAAAAAAAAAAAAAAAAAAAAAAAGGGAAGGCAGGTTCTTTGAGGGGTGGCAGTTGTGTTCCTCAGTGTCTCTGTTCTTTTTAGCATGGAGATACCCCTATCTCCATGCTATTCAGGACATTGTTCACAGGCTCAGAGTTTGCTCCTTTCTGTTCCTTCAACAGTTGCAGAGGGGCAGGAAACAATGGAAAAGCACAAGGCGTTACAGGGTCTATAGCTTGCTCTCTGCCCCTGCGTGAAACTCTCTCATCTCCCAACCTCATTTCAATATGGTTCTAAACATTAACATCAACAATGGCTACTAATTTCTCCCCTCTTTACACAGTACATAGCCACACTGAAATTTTGTAGTTTTGACTTAACGATGGTTGGATTGGCAAACTTTTAAACTATTGTATGATATTCCACCCTAGTCACATTTTGCAGTTAGTTCTCATGGATGATCACATCATTTCCACTATGGGGAGACTGTCACCAATGCAGCTTTGAATTTGTGTACACACACATCTTTGAGAGCATGTGATCTGTAACCTGGTTCAAAAATGACTCATGATGTCATGATTGAGACCTCAGTCTCTGAGGTCAGGTCAGGATTTGTTTTGTGTGTGTGTGTGTGTGTGTGTGTTTGAGACTAGGTCTCGCTATTTTTGCCCGTGGAACTGCAGGCTCTCGTTGCCCGGGGTACCACAGACTCAAGCAATCCCCAGCCTCAGCTTCCCAGGTAGCTGGGATTACCGGCACGCGCCACCACGCCCAGCTATTTTTTTGGAACTAGGTCTCGCTACGGGCCCCAGGCGGGACTCGAACCGTTATCCCTAGCCTCAGCCGCTTCATAGGCTGGAGCTTACAGGCACGAGCCACCGTGCCCGGCCAAGAAGGTCAGGATTGGATACTGGCTGGCTGTGTCGCCAATTGTGTGACCTTGAGCAATGCTGGATGCACTTCAGGCACCCAAGCCTGTCCAGCACTGAAAATGTTCCTCTTGCAAATTGTATAAAACCATCCTTGAGGCCGGGCATGGAGGTGCACGCCTGTAAGCGGCAGCCTAGGAAGCAGCGGCTGGAGCCAGGGATCACAGTTCGAGCCCCACCAGGGGCACTTAGTGAGACCTACTTCCAAAAAATTATAGCTGGGTGTGGTAGCACACGCCTGTAATCCCAGCTACCTGGGAAGCTGAGGCTGAGGATTGCTTGAGTCTGTGGTACCCCAGGCAACATGAGCTGAGGCTAAGGATCACTTGAGTCTGAAGTTTCAGGACTACCCCGGGCAACATAGCAAGACCTAGTCTCAAAAAAAAAAAAAAAAACTCATTTTATATTTTATTTTTATTAAGTTTTTTTTGATTGAACGTATATATCCATGTATATATACTACATCATTGTCTACCCCAAGGCTCTCCCATCACCCCATCACCCATGTACCATCTTAATCTCTGTGTCCTCTTAAACTCATTTTAATAAACTTTTTAACAAACTCCAACAGGTCTGATGTTTATACAAAGATGGTATAGGATAAGTTAGCCAGGTTTTTTTCCTCCATTAGCCTATAACCAGCACCTGTGGTACTGTGTCTTTCCCATGATTGTGCAGCCCAGCGCATGTGTAAGTGTGCTTACCTGGACCTGCGTGAGAGGGGATAAAGGAGACCATGAGCATGAGCATGAGAGAACACAAGAGAATGAGAGAGAGAGAAAGAGAGAGAGAGAGAGAGAGAGAGAGAGAGAGAGAGAGAGAGAAAGTATGTGAAGATTCCTAGGGGGCTGTGGGCTTGCCTGCCTCCCGGCCCCCCAGGCCCTGGCCTGCCCTGGCCTGCCTGGTGTGTCTGTGTAACTGCTAGACTCAATAAAGAACTTACACACATTGAGCCTGATGCCTGATGCTTCCCCTACAATTGGTGGTGAGGACTGGTTACATTATAATTCCTGATGAGGATAGGATAGTTACCCAGACAGATGGAAACCCTTAAAAGAAAAAGAATAGTGGGCATGGTGGCGTGCGCTTGTAAGCAACATCTCATGGAGTTGCGGCGGGGTCTGGGGATCGTGGTTTGAGTCCCACCCAGGGCAACACAGTGAGACCTAGTCCCAAAAAGTAGCTGGGCATGGTGGCTCATGCCTGTAATCCTAGCTACCTGGGAAGCTGGGGCTGTGGATTGCTTGAGTCCGTGGTACCATGGGCAACGTGAGCCTGTGGTATGGGCAAAAATAGCGAGACCTAATCTCAAAGAAAAAAATAAAAGAAAAGAAATAAAAAGAAAAGAATAGACACCAAAAGCATACCTCAAGGTATCAAACAGGTATCACACCATGGAAGGGTGGGGCCCAGGTTTCCCAGTAATGCCTCCCCGATAGTGGCAGTTCAGCAAGGACATTGTGCTCATTGGCACGCCGTCAGGGTTTTCAGTCACCTACCAGCCAGAGAAAGAGAGACCTCCAGAGAAACCAGCTCTACTGAATCCTTGATCTCAGACTTTCAGACTCCCAAATTACTAGAAAATTAATTTGTTGTCAAAGTGCACCCCCACCCTGTGCTCCTGTGTTCCCCTAGTCCTCGAGAAGGACAGCCTCAAATCAGAAACAACCAGATGTCTGTCAACAGTTGAATAGATGTTACATTAAATAGATGTTGCACATGCTGCAAGTGGTACTGCCTTCCTCTGGGGGAATATTAGACAGCAGTGAAAATGAAAGGTCTCTTCCTATGCCAGCTAAGGGAGGAATCTCACAAACTTAATGCTGAGTGATCATATATATATTATATATATATATACTTTATATATATATTATATATATATAGAGAGAGAGAGAAGGCCAGGCATGGTGGCACATGCCTGTGAGCTTCAGCCTATGAAGTGGCCGGGGCTAGGGATCGAGGTTCGAGTCCCAGTCGGGGCAACACAGCGAGACCTAGTTCCAAAAAAATATAGCTGGGCGTGGTGGCGCACACCTGTAATCCCAGCTACCTGGGAAGCTGAGGCCGGGGATTTCTTGAGTCTATGGTACCACGGGCAACGAGTCTGCGGTTCCACGGGCAAAAATAGCGAGACCTAGTTTTAAAAAAAAAAACACAAAAAAGATAATTTAAAAAAAAAGAAATTTGATAGCCTCACAGGCCAACTTTCCCGCTGCGAATTTCCAATTAACCACCAGGGGGCGATGTAGTGCACTCCCTGCTCCTTTCGCCGCTGGCCAGGCATTCATTCAGTTGGTCCTTGAACCGGGAAAACTGGGGCCTTCTCAGTTTTCTACTCTGTGAAATGGGGTATGAGATGTACAGCTGTACTGAAAGCATGTGCCTGGCGCCACAGAGCTTACTTTCTCCAACAGGAGATGTAAAAAAAAGTAGCTGAACAAGTAAGTATGGAATAGGAGCACTGTGGAGCAAAATAAGGCAGGGTGAGGGAATAGAGACAATCTTAGGACTTCTTTGAGAGCGCCAAATCCTAACCACTAGGCCACCAGGGAACTTAGTCTTAGGACTTCTTTGAGGAGATAGCATTTAAACTGAGACCAGAGTGAAAAGCATGGACAATTCAGATGAATAGGGTCAGGATATTCCCAGTAGAGAGAAGGAAAATAGCGACAGCATTCACCAGATTTAATGTGGAAAAAGAGAGTGAGGAAGGTCCATTCAAATTCGATGGGAAGAACAGGGCAACACATTTTGTGACACAAGCAGCTCAGACAGGGACAAAATGAGTTGGAAGTGGAGAGGCAATAATGGACCCTGCTTGGAGAAGGTGGCACAAGACTCACTGCTCAAAGGCCACTCTGGTGACTAAATGAATGCTTGATCATAACTGGTTTTTGTTTTGTTTTGTTTTTTGAGACTAGGTCTCGCTATTTTTGCCCGTGGAACCACAGGCTCCTGTTGCCCGGGGTACCACGGACTCAAGCAATTCCCAGCCTCAGCTTCCCAGGTAGCTGGGATGACAGGTGCACGCCACCTTGCCCAGCTATATTTTTGGGACTAGGTCTTGCTATGTGCACCCAGCGGGACTTGAACCGCGATCCCTAGCCCCAGACGCAGCTTCCTAGGCTGCCACGTACAGGCATGCGCCACCATGCCAGGCGATCACAACTCCAGGATGAGTTGTCTATTTCTGCAATCCCAACCCTTAAAGTGACTACTGTAGATGTACTGACATTTAAATAGCATTATCTTTATCTTGTACTCACTTTTATTACACAAATTACATCATCTCACTCCCCCAAAGCCCCAAACTAATGAGACTATTAACCTCCAATTTACGATGTATAACTTCAGGGGCGTTAAGTGAGCTACACAGTCAACCCTTCCAGTCAGAATTTGCATCCAGAATAGTCTTTTTGAACCTCTCAGAGCCCACTAGACTACTTCTGCAATTACTTGTTACTAGTGCTGTGGTGAGGCAAGGCATCTAACCTTTCTCCTTCTGTACCTCAGTTCCCCCACATGTGATATGGTGCAAATGATGAAAATCAAATATGATAAGTACAGGGAATCAAGCTGGGCATGGTGGCGCGTACCTCTAAGTGACAGCCTATGGAGTCGCAGCTGGAACTGGGGATTGCGGTTCAAGACCTGCCTGGGGCAACAAAGTGAGATCTAGTCCCCAAAAAATAGCTGGGCGTGGTAGCACGCACCTGTAATCCCAGATACCTGGGAAGCTGAGGCTAGGGATTGCTTGAGTCTGTGATACCACGGGCAACGTGAGCCTGAGGTTTCATGGGCAAAAATGGGGAGACTTAGTCTCAAAAAAAAAAAAAAGTACAGGGAACCATGCCAGACACATTACAGTGTTTGCTAATATCAGCAAATTCACAAATATCTCATGAACAAATCATGTAGACCTTACTTTCAAAAGAAATAAATCTTTCTTTTTTTTTTTTTAGACTAGGTCTCACTATTTTTGCCCATGGAACCGCAGGCTCACATTGCCCGGGGTACCACAGACTCAAGCAATCCTCAGCCTCAGCTTCCCAGGTAGCTGTCATTACAGGTGTGCGCCACCATGCCCAGCTATTTTTTGGGAGTAGGTCTGGCTGTTTTGCCCTGAGCGGGACTCAAACCACGATCCCTAGCCCCAGCCGCTTCATAGGCTGAAGCCTACAGGCACGAGTCACCATGCGCAGCTTCTTTTTTCAATTATTATATTAAGTCCAAATTCCTACCACATCTCCTACCTCCAACTACCAGATCTCCTGCCTCCAACTTTTCCACCTTGGGAAGGTCCTTAGGGTTCAACAAGGTTAGATTGTGAATGCAGCACAGAACTTGGCACACAGTAGGGGTGGGGAATGTGAGGACTGCCAAGATGATGATGATGATAATGATGATGATGATGACGATGTGGTTCTTCCCTCAACGATGTGGTTCTTCCCTCTTCATCCTTTCAGACCTTCAAGCCAAAATGTGGAGCCACCTAGATTCCTCTCCATGCAATCAGCTTCACTTTCAGTAGAATCCCAAAGCCCCCCACGCTGGTCTATATATCAGCACCTCCACCTTGAGTTGCCATAGTCATATCCTTAGGTTTTGTGCCACTTCCTCCAGGCAGGCCTCGATAATTGTCTCCCAACCTCCCCCAAAGTTCACTGGAAGTTGTCTTCACCTCTCAGTTGCCTGTGCTCTACCGGCAGTCTATTCCCCATTGACCGCCAGATGGCACCTGTTAGAAGTCAGCGTCTGTGCCCCTTCCGCTCAGAACCTTCCAGTCCCTCTATCTCTTTCAGAATAAAAACGGAAATCCTCACCAGGATCTAAAACCTTCTAGACTCTCATCGCCTACCCCTTTGCCCTTGCTCACTTTCTTCCAGTCCTTCCAGTCTGCAATTCAGCTCCTCCTGGACACACCCACTCTGAACTTATAACCTTCGCACCTTGGCTCCTTTACCTCCCTTGAGCCATCGCTCAACTCTTATTTGCCAGGGAAGACCCTCCTAGTCATTCTAGTGAATAGGGGTACTCTCAAGACTCTCAAGCCTCCGGCGCGGCTTTTAACATCGGTTCCGTGGTTACTCAAGTTCATTGTCAGCTCAGGGCAGGAATTTTTGCCTGTTTTGTTCACTGCTCTATACCCAGTGCCAACAACAGTGCCTAGCACAGAAGAGGACTTTGGCAAATCACTGATGTATATGAATGAATATGAAAATAAATGACCCCAGCCATTTTGATGGTTAAAAGCCTCCGTTTCTCTCCCTGTGCAAGTCCGGAAGGACTCCGTTCACCAGTTATATGACCTTAGAAGGCCGACTTCAAGTTTCTGGCTTCGGTTTCCCAATTTTAAATAGGATTTAAAATAGCCTCTCTCTCTCATGGGGTGGTTGTGAGGTTTACATGCATTTCTATTGGCAGCATTTGTGAGCTAGTGATAGCGTCAATATCCAAGGAGGATCTTTCTGCGAGACGCCTGCGCTTCCGCCTTTCACCGCTCGGGGGCAGCAGGCGCCCGGAATATTTGCCCGCCCGGCCCGCGCGGGACGAGGAGCGGGGGTAACTCCGGCGGAGGAAGCTGATGAAATCCTAGCCAACTTGCAGTGAGCTCATCCAGCCCGGGCGCCTCCGGAAGCCGCAGGGCCGCCCGCCTCCGCCTGGCCAGAGCGATAAAGCTCTGGTGCTAAAACAAGGCGGGAAGTCCTTCCTGAAGTCTGCCCTGCGTGGGGCCTGCTGCCAGAAGCTCAGGCTGCAGGGAGGGGAGAGGATGAAGCAGCAAACGGTACCCTGACCGTCTCCACAGAATGAAAAGTGAATTCTGAGCATGACTATGGAAGAAAGAAGTGAAAGGGGGGAGGGGAAGAGAGGGAGGGAGAGACAGAGACTAGAGGTTGCAGAGACAAAGATGAGGTGGCTGAGGCGAGGCAGAGGAAGGGGAGACAGAGATTAAGAGAGACAACCTGAGGGAGTCAGATGTTGGGACAGTGATAGGAAGAAACAGATGGGGGAGACAGAGATAGGGAAACAGAGATGGGACGTGGGAGACAGAGACACAGAGACAGGGAGAGATAGGTTTGGAAAAGATAAAGACAGACATGGGGGAAACTGAGGCACGGCGGCAGAAGTGAGAGAGTTGGGGTCAAGGAGAACAGAGCTGTGGCGAGTAGGTGGGGGAGTCTCTAGGAAAAGAAAACCAGGCGCTGCACTAGCGGTCGGGGGCGGCCTGCCGGGGCGGGCCCTGCGGGATGCGGGCGGGGCGCCTCCCAGCCTCCCAGCCCCGCGGCGGCGGCCGTCGGTTCCCGAGTTACCAAGTTACCGCAGGATTCGCGAGCTTCTCACTGGCGAGGCGGCAGCCAATCAGCGCGCAGCGCCGCTGTTCTCGGGCAGGAGGCGCGGAGCCGCGCGCACCTTCCCCCGACACCCAGCGAGGCGGGCTGACACACAATCACAACGGCTCACACGCGCGCGGTCCCTGGGACACACTGCAACCCCCCCCCACACACACACACAACCCCAGTGCACATACATCGTGCCATACACCCACAGCGCCCAGGAACACGCGGACACACAGGATCTCAGGGATGCAGACAGTCCCGGGACACACAGCGTTTCTCCGATCGCCTCCCCCAGGAAGCCCCCGGCATTACCCGAACCCACGACCCACGCTGACAGAGGCAATCTGCATGGCTTAGTCCCTAGGACACACAATGCCAGTGAAACCCACAGCTGAGTGACAACCGCATTACCCCATAGCTGATGGGTCCTGGCACACAGAATCCACACTGTCAGAGAGACACATCCCAACAAGGACACATCGCAGGTGACACACAACATTGCACATACACAATCTCATTTCTATACACAAAGCTCCACGGACACACAACAGCATACTGACAAACACAATGACAGCAACACCCAATCACAGTGACATACAAGTACACATACAAGCTCAGGGATATGACCCACAGCCTAGACAACTACACAGACAAAATCACAGCAACAGAGACACAACCACATGGACACAGCTTGACACTGATACCTGCAACAACACTACCAAAGTATGACAATGAGGGAGCATGTTCACAAACCCACCTGCTAACATAGGACATTCTGACGCATGCCAATGTCACACAAACACAATCACACAGATACACACCAATCCCCTACCCAGAACAGCATTTGGACACAAACAACACAGATATGTCATCACACTCACACAGCCAGAACATCACACCAGACAGTGACATTCAATTCCTTAGTCACATGGAACCTGACAGTGTGGCACAGTGCCACAACCCCATCTCACCGACACCACAATCAAAAGAGCATATGGACACCATCACACACACACTGCATGGCATGCTGACCCCTGGACACACAGCACACATTTACACACACACTGTCACATGAGCAAACACACATCCATCTCTGCCCTTAACCCAGAAAGAGGTATGCCATGTGGAATGCTGGGGAGAGATGCTGAATGGGCTTGTGTGTGTTTGTGTGTGTCTGTATGTGTGTGTGTGCTTATGCCTCCCCTTCTCGGTACTACCCAGGGGCGGGGCCAAGCGGCTGCCGCTGTTACCGGGTAAACTTCCCCGCCCCCCCCCACCGCGGCCATTAGTCAACCCCCCCCAGGATGATGTCATCGCCTCATTCTGGAGGCTGAGTAATACTCGACTCCGCCCCCCCAGGTACCAGGGTAGGGGTGGGCCGCACCTGGGCTTTCGCAGGGGTCCAGAGCTGGGGCTCAACTGCCTTGGTCTCCCTGGGGGGAGGGGACAGAGAAATCTGAGCCTCCCTGAGTAGCCTGGGGGCTCACACAAGAACCCCTGAATGTGGAGGCTCCCAGCCTTGGATCTCTGGTGACCAACTGACAGCCCTGGGAAGCTGGTTTTCCAGGTCTGGGGACAGGGGGTCCTGGGGAACCTGGGACACCTGCATCATTGAAGGGCTGTGACCCCTTGCCAGGTATCTTGGGGAGGGTGTCCAAGAGACTGGAAACAGACTCCAGGGTCCTTGGCACTGTGAGAAGGGGGTTGGCCTTAGTGGGGGATCAGATCCTGGGTCCTGAGAGTTACCCTGTTGGACCCTGGGGGAAAGGAATGGGAGGGCAGGGAAGCTGCCCTGGCTGCACCCCCAGGGCCTTGGTGACTTTCTGGGGGAACTGAACATTTGAGGGCCTGATGACTGTTGAGGGCAGGTCTTCCAATACCAGTGGGATGAGGGAGGAGAAGCCCAGGGGCTCAGTTGCATCTCAGGGCCTGGGAGCTAAAGAGCCTAGTCCCTGTTTTCTAACTTTCCAGGATCTGGGGACACCCTGAACCCTTGTTTCCTGGAGCTAGGAAAGGAAGCTCCTTGGGGGAGAGAGCTTATATCCTGCTGTCACAGAACAAGGGATGCTTAGGTCTTTTGGGGAGGTGCAGGGACACCCCTCTTTTATGGGATCAGGATAAGTAGGTCCTGAGGCTGGGGGGAGAAATCCTCAGCACTCCCTTGTTTAAAAACCACTATGTCTAATGGGGGGGGGGGGGGAATGTAAATCAGCTCCTGCCTTCATGTGGTCTGGTTACCTAGGTCTCCTTCTGGAAGGGGAATGCTTGGTTCCTGTTTTCATAAGCCTGGAGTATCTTCCTGGGGGGAGGGACTGGATGCGGTGCTCTGGTTTCCAGCCCATCCCAAGTGCCCATCCTCGCTGCCGGAATGCAGAGCCAGGCGGAGGGGAGTGGAATGTCGATGCCCAAGCCCCAGCCTCACCCCAGCCGGCCTGCACGGTTGCCAACCGAGCGCCCCGCAGCTCCCCGGGGCCCGACTCCCCGCCCCCCGCGCCGAGGGCTCCCCCAGATCCGGGCGGGCGGGCAGGCGCGGCGGCAACCAATGAGCGCGCTCGCCGTCTCTGGGAGCCCGGCCGGCTCTGCCCGCCTGGCATTGGGCACGCGGTGGGCAGCGGCGGGCGGGGCCTGGGGGGTCCTCGCGCCTGGTTGGGCCAGGCTTGTTGCTGGGTAACGGGGCGGCGAGTTTCCCCTGGCAACGGCGGCGGGTACCGCTCACTGGCTGGCCTGGAAGGAGGGGGGGCGCGGGTGCAGGCAGGCCCCGCAGACCCCAGCAACAGCGCGCGGCCCCCGCCCCGCCGGGGAGCGGTAACCTTCACAGCGCCGGCCGCTCGGACCCTGCGGACGCCGGCGCCCCCGCCCAGTTCCCACCCGGCTCGGGTCCAGCCGCTGAGCCTGGAAGGCCCTCTGCACCGAGGGGACCAAGGAGCCCCCCCTCCACCGCGGAAATCCAGGACTCAGGCCCTGCAGTGAAAAGTTAAGACCTTCCCAACTCCCTGTCTCGGAGCTGAGAAATCGACTTCCCCAGAATGGCAGGCAAGATATGGAGAAGGTTATGGGTCAGTTAACTAGCTGTGACTTTTCTTTTCCCTCCCCAGCACTTTACAGGGGAGTTTCCTTCAGCACTGTTTTAAGTGCCATAGATACGTATTGAATCCTCCCCATATACTATGTCCAAGGGTGATCTCTTTTGCATCAACGAGGGAAACTGAGGCACAGAGAGGAGAAGCCACTTGGGCAAGGTCATTCTCACTCCTCACCAGCCCCTCACACACACACACACACACACACACACACACACACACACACACCCCTTCCCCGGGTCTCATTTCACTGCCTGTGTCCATTTGAGAGACTTTCACTTTCAAAATGAGAAATTGCAGGTCTAAAGCAAAATACTTTAGAACGTGGACCCAGGGCTGGGGGCCGAGACCCCTGCCCACACCTAAGGGTCTTAACTGGATGTCCTTGTTTTGAGTCATGGGTGACTCCATTGGTACTAGTGATGATGGGGATTGTGTGTTAATTACCCACTAGGTCCCATTCTTTGGTTTTATTGACCTTCTCACTCTGCCAAATCTTTTGAAGCAGCTACCTTTGCAGTCCCAGATCACAGGTGAGAAAATTGAAGCACATGCTCAAGGACACACATTAAAGCAAGCCTGGTAGTCAAGCAGGGGATTCCATCTCAGACCATCTAGACCCAAAGTCCATGATCTTTGGGGGAGCATGCAGATTTTGGGAGGATCAGCCATAGCTATGGGTGCCCTGATTGATTTCACTTAGTCAATGGTTCTCAAAAGGAGAAGGGAGTAGTTTTGCCTTCCCCAGAAAGTAGGTGGCAATACTTGAAGATGATTTTTGGTTGTCATGATGGGAGAGGATGTGCCGGGCACGGTGGCATGTGCCTGTAAGCTTCAACCTATAAAGCGGCTAGGGCTAGGGATGGTGGTTCGAGTTGCGCTCGGGGCAACACAGGGAGACCTAGTCCCAAAAAATAGTTGGGCGTGGTGGCGCGCCTCTGTAATGCCAGCTACCTGGGAAGCTGAGGCTGGGGATTGCTTGAGTCTGTGGTACCCCGGGCAACGTGAGCCTGCAGTTCCACGGGCGAAAATAGTGAGACCTAGTCTCAAAAAAAGCAAAACAGCCAGGCATGGTGGCTTGTGCCTGTAAGCTTCAGCCTATGAAGCGACTGGGGCTAGGGATCACGGTTCGAGTCCCACCTGGGGCCCTTAGCGAGACCTAGCTCCAAAAAAATAGCTGGGCGTGGTGGTACGCACCTGTAATCCCAGCTACCTGGGAAGCTGAGGCTGGGGATTGAGTCTGTGGTACCCCGGGCAACGAGAGCCTGTGGTTCCACGGGCAAAAAAAAAAAAAAAAAAAAG
>PVHY01026662.1:0-17053 GCA_004024945.1 Uropsilus gracilis
GTACCTAGAAGAAATCATTCTAGCAGAAACGAGCCAGACAGAAAGGGACAGAAACCAAATGGTTTCACTAATATATGGTCAACCAAATGAAACTGCACAAGGGGAGAATGGGGACCAGCTGGAGCGGGTGGGAAGGGGAGGTGGTGGGTGACCCCCAGGGACTGAAACGATGTGAAATATATATAAATAAAAAAAAAAAGAAAGAAAATAAAAGAAGTAAATGTTATCTTATTACATTGTCTGTGTCTCAGCCCAGTTTATGTGCATGTGTCTTGTTTCATGAACTTCAGAGACCATGTCAGAGTCTTGTTTTTATCTGTTTTTAAACCAAATATTGGATCCTTATCATTTTTCTAAAACGTTCTTCCAGAATCTACAATTGATCATATTTTCAGCCTTCAAAATGTTCCTTTCCCCCATGTTGCAGCTTTCTCATCAGCTTACTTTAGAGTTTTAAAAATATTCTGTTGTCTACAGAGAAAATTATCTAAACTTATTATCTTTCAATTCCCAGCAATGCACCAAATTTCCATCTCTCTGCTGACTGCCCCTTGTATTCCGCTAGATCAGCATGGAGGGTGGCAGGCTTTTGTTGCCCAAATTCATATATTTAGTAGGCACTTGTCAAGAATAGCTCTGTTGTGATGAGGTTTATCTCCTCTTGCTGCTGAGACTCTGAAGTGAGGATGGAAAATGGGCATCACTAATAAATCATAGCTGGGGGCCTACTGAGTCCACATTCAACCTCAGACTGACTTCTTTCTCAATATATTTCTCCAAGTGGTCTTCATTATCTGTCAAAAGTTGTCATTTAAGATGAAACCTAATTTTTCTACCTTGCTCCAAAGGTAGCAATGGCGCCTATGTAATCTCCTCTCTGGCTGCACTCTTGTGGGCTCTGCCCCTACCCAGGGCTCTGGCAGAGCTGCCACCCTTGGCCTGGTTTCTGTCACTGACTTTCTTCCCTAGAGCACTCCCCTTTAGAAAGTTATTCCCTCCCCCAAGTCAGTAAATACCTAGCTCAGAGGTAAAGATAATATGTTGGATATATATTTTTTAATCCCTTGCAGCTCTTTTGGATACCCTCAGTGACCCTA
Organism: Uropsilus gracilis; assembly: GCA_004024945.1. Lineage (NCBI taxonomy): Eukaryota > Metazoa > Chordata > Mammalia > Eulipotyphla > Talpidae > Uropsilus > Uropsilus gracilis. The sequence goes on from PVHY01026662.1 coordinate 1,098, forward strand.
ACTTGGTTCATAACCTGAAGTAGGAGCCCAGTAATCAGCACTTAATTCCTGGCAGATTTCCAGTCATCTGCCTGTTGACTCGAACTTAGTCTGGAATGACCTAAAATTAAATTACCACTGTCTTTACTCATTCAAAAACAAAGGGCCGTTATTGTAACTGTCCACTACCTACAATTTGAGGATTTTAGACGATAACAAGTCTGTACAGACCAACAGTCTTATAGTGAATTTAATTTCCTACTTATTTCCTTAATGTCATTTATTAAAGTAGGTAGTTCAAAGAACAATAACTTGCGGACCCTCCTATATTTGAATACTTAATAGTGACTTTAAGAAATCCCCACCAAGAAGGAAGATCTCAGCATCACTCAAAGCACACAGAACTTTTCCAGAAAGAAGTGACAGAAATGCAACTCACACTGAGTCAAGTAAAACGAAGGGGTTATTGGAAGGGCACTAGAGTAGCTCAGGAAGTGGAATTGCTGGTGATAGCCACAGCTGCATGGACTAGGGTAGTTCCAGGACACCAGGGCCTGGGGCTGGCAGACATGCCGCCAGCCTGCATTTTAGTTTGGTTAGATCCTGGGCTTCATTTTGGCATGCAGGCTTTCTCCACATAGTTTCTCCACATATCAGGGCAGTCGTCAGTATTTCTATTCCCAGGTCATAGACAAAAGAACTTCCTACTTTAGCTCAGCCCAGTTTCTGCTATACTGGGGAAGGTCTCTGTTGGGTCTCACAGCAACTGTTACCTGGAGATGCTATCTGACCAAGGAGTGGGGGTATTCTGTGTGTCCAGCCTGGAGTTACAGTGGGATCTAGATACAGGATCTGTGTGATTAAAGAGGGATGGAATAGGAGCAAAGTTATGCAGGGCATCCCGAATACTTAGCTATCACATACCCATGGAGCATCCTGTACAGGCATTACAGCCACTGATTCTGAGCACTGGATTTAATGGGAGGTAAAGGAAAAGGTATCTGATGTTTCAGAAGAGTCACTAGAAATGGAGAGAGAGCAGTAACAATGTTGTCAAGGACACTAAAGGAGAAAACCACCCACTCCACATTTTTCCCAGTATGGACTCTCTCTCCCCTAAACCCATCAGTGTAGAAGAGCAGCCAGTTGCATAGACCTGTGCAGCTTCTGACATGACATTGGATTTAAGGAGTCCATTTTTCCTACTCGAACCCAGCATTTGAGACTGAAGCTATAGCTGCAGAGCCTTTTACTGATGTCACATTTAGCCAAACTGTGGAGTTACATCATCCTGCCTTCATTTGACAGATTCAGGTTCAGACAGTTTTGTTCTCTCTTATTTACAACTTGCCCTATAAACAAATATATTTTATGCTTATGCTAATTATCAATCCTGTCTCTCAAATGGAGTCTCTAGGGTTATTGTTGTGGTTGTTTGGGCTGGAGGGTCAGGGTGGTTTTATAATTATGTGTTAAATCTGTTGTAATTGGCACAGCTTGGGGATGGACAGAAACACCCATCCTGGGGGAAACAGGACCAAAATAAAATATTGCTGGAAATCATCTTTTGTTATTCTAATATATCAAGATGTCTTCAAAATAGCAGGTACCTACAACTCAATTGAATCCAAACACCAATCATGTGAATAGGTGTCACTCTCTCTGCTTCACAGACAAGGAAAGCCAAGTTCAGGAAGTGAATTATGTGACAGCCAAGCTGTGAGTCAGATCTCAGGCCACACCACTGTCCAGTCCAAGCAAGGTCTTCAGCTATCTCACCTGCCCCTGCCTGACCTCACACATTACATAAGAAAACCTTGTGGGCTCTCTGGAGCCCTGTACTTTTTAGGGAGCATTTTAGCTAAAATTGAGTTCTGCATATACTCACCTCTTTACTGTAACTCAGGTACTTCTGAGCAAGACAGGAGACTGGAGAGCAGAGAGACTACAGGGTTTGATTTGGGGACAAGGTGAAGAGAAGAGTAAGGTGAAGAAGGCATGTGTGCAGCTTTGAAGGTGCACAGGAACTTGGGGACCAAGAGAAGGCCTGTTTTGTCTCTCTGTGTCATTACTTCATGAGGAAACTATTCTAAAGATCTTGGGGAGGAATTGGTAAAACCTATTAAAGTAACATGCTGATTACATTTTGATATTTCCCTGGTCAAGACCATCTCTCTCATCCCATCCTTGGTAGTCTTCAAACCTAAAAACAAACCAAAAAAAAAAAAAAAAACCCAGTTAACTTCATCAAAATACAAGACAAATTGTTCATATTTGTGATGAGTTCTCAGCTTTCAAAATCTATCAGCAGAATAATAGGATTTTCCTGAGAAGCATTTTCAAATGCATGTCCCCTAATTTCATTGGGTAGCTCCCTCAAAAGAAAAGGCAATTAAATCATTTAGATACAGGGTAGTGACACAGTTAAAAATTGTATTTGCACCAAAATACTCTGGTGGGCGAGTCTGAAAGGCTCCAGCAAGAGAAAATGGGAAGTGTCAGAGGCTAGAGGGCATATAAAATAAAAGGATAAGGGAGGTGAGAGGAAGAGATGAGAATGGCGGACTGATAGAACAGGCCCACATGGCCTACCAGGAGAAGACCCCTGGAAGAGTGAGCTGGAGGTGGCAAGGAGCCATGATGGGAGAGTGGCCGGCAGAGAAGTACTGGTGTGGAGATGGATGCTAGAATGGCAGGCCATGGATGACCAGGAGCTACTGAGGGCAGATTTGGTAAATGTGACCAGATGCTGCCAAAGGCAGGCCTGGTAAAGAAAGTGCTTGGATTCCATGTCCTTGCCATTATAAACAGTGCTGCAGTAAACATCCTAGCATAGGTGTCCTTTTGTACAAGCACTGAGGTCTCCTTTGGGTAGATTCCCAAGAGAGAAATTGCTGGATCAAATGGTAGTTCCATTTTCATTAGTTTGAGGGTCCTCCACACTGCTTTCCATAGTGGCTGGACCAGTTTACACTCTTACCAGCAGAGTAAGAGTGTTCTATTCTCTCTACATCCATGCCAGCACTTGTTGTCTGTTTTTTGGATGTGGGCCATTCTTACTGGTGTAAGGTGGTATCTCATTGTGGTTTTGATTTGCATTTCCCTGATTGCTGGTGATGTTGAACAATTTTTCATGTGCCAGTTGTATTTCCTCTTTGGAAAAGTGTCTTTTAAGTTCTTCTCCCCATAAATGCCCCAAAACAGATGACTAGATGAAAATGATGTGGTAGATATACACAATGGAATACTACCCATCAATTAAAAATGACAAATTTGATGATTTTATGATAACATGGATGTACTTAGAAGAAATCATATTAGTAGAAACAAGTCAAAAAGAAAAAGACAGAACCAAATGGTTTCACTAAGATATGGTATATAGGAAAAAAATAAAAGCCATGAAGAAAAGTCAAAACAAGCTAACAGCCAAACTGAAGTACACAACTTGGGGCAGTGGGGAGAGGGTGGGGGGTGAACCCCGGGAATTACAAAGATGTGAAATTTATATATAAATAAATTATTTTTTTTCAAAGTGTCTGGAACCACAACTAGGCGGCATATTTGGAAAGCTGATCTGGTATCACCATTTTGTGGAAGAAATTTGAAGAGCCTTGGAGGAGTGGAACAGCTTGGAAGGCTGAAGAGAGAAGCAAAAAGAAGATGCTGGAAAAGGACTGCAGATTGCAGGGTGCCTCAGGTTTGGAAGGGCACCATCTTGGACATGTGTTTGGGGCTTTCAGACTGAACGGTACTTGGGGTGAGATAAATGGGCACTTATGGTATTAAGAACTTTTCATTTTCCTGGTTAATCTCCTGTTGTTGAACTGCGTTTGAGTGGCAACTGCTATGCGCAGGTGGACCTGAGGGAACCTGACAGAAGCCACATTTTAAAAGTGGCCTGTGGTTGGAGGTTTCTGCCCCATTTTTGACCCAATTTCAATTTTGCTTTTGTATTTTTTTACCATTCTATAAATTTTATTCAATTGATTTAACAAGCATGTATTATGATACCTAATGACACAAGGGAAATTTTTTTCCTCTTTTTTAAAAAATTAAAAAAAAATTTTGTGGGAAGAAAACAAGTTACATACAGATAGGTATACATATAATAATATCGTAATTACTAAATTATAAACCATCAAAATAATATACTATTTACTGATGTGTAATTTAAGTTTCAAATACCACAGGAATGACAGACATCAAATCCAGTGTACTGATTATTAGTTCGGGGAATGTACAATAGAGAATAGGATAGAAGAGATATCCAGAGAATGTCAACTATCTCTGTGATGGCTGGGTTTTTTTTTTTAATTTAATTTTTTTTAATTTTGCATATATGTGTAGTTATATTTATATTATATTATTGTGTACCCCAGGTCTCTCTCACTTCCCCAACACTTGTTAACCATCCTGTTCTTTTATGCGTTTTGCTTCCCTCACCTTCTTCCCCCTCCTCCTCTCTCGTTCCATTGTTCAGTCCCATTGGTTGTTTCTAATTTTTCTTATCTGTTTGTTTGTTTTCCCCTATATCCATCATATAAGTGAGACCATCCTGTATTTTTCTTTTTCTTTTTGGCTTATTTCTGCTAATATGTGTCCTAGTTCCATCCATGTTACGATTTCAATTTTTTTAAAGTTTTTCCTGCTTTAAGTCTTTTTCAAGGCAAAAACAACTATAAAAAACTTTTGTAGTAATGACATATTTGTACGTTGCCTTATAGACAAAAAAAGTTAAATCAAATCAGTAGCAACAGGTTAAGAGGGATTTTATGTAAGGACAATGTTTCCCTGAGCAGCCTGCAAGTGGCTCTTTCAGGGTCAAGTATCTGGGAAGTGGCTTACCCACAAGAAGTGTCTTAGTCCACAGGATTTGTTTGGTTTGGTCAGTTCAACTGTAAGCCACCTGGCTGAGTCACACAAATACTTTAGACTCTCAACCACTCAGCCAGTTGAAAGGTTTCAATGATCCCTTGTCACAAACCCAAAGAAACTCTTCCTTAATGCTAAAATGAAAACATTGCCTCAACAGCCTCCAGGCATCCCCCTCATTCAAATTCACCCCACAAGTAACCACAAATCAGTACAATGCTTTAATTGACATCCGTCTGTACTTTCACTGTGTGTGTGTGTTTAATAAAGAATACTTGAGTATAAGAGTATGGCCTTTTTATCAGCTCTATATGTTAAAGCCAAACATACAAAGCACCTGAAATAATTCTTTCCTTTTATTGACACAACATGGATTAATGGGAGAAATGGGAGAGGAAGTGCTAGAAAGGTAAGGGAAGTTCTGAAGCCAATATCTAAGTCCCAGCGGACCACCCTCAGGTGAGGAAAACCCAGGCCAGGTAAATCCAGAGTGAGGACAGGGCAGAACAAATGTAGGCATAGGGGCACCCACGGTTGGGAGTTGTCACTCTAGAGAGGAAGGGTAATCCCAGAGGGTAAAAGGAAGCAGGGAGCTAGGAAGACTTTCAGGAGGAAAGAGATGTCACCAGGAGCTCTGGGCCTCTGACTTAGTATCTGTCTACCCAATACAAATTGTTGCTCATTTTTAAACAGAAAATAATGTTCAAAAAGCCCAATTTACTCACATTATAATTCTGCAATAAGCAGCAAGTTGATTCCTCCGGCTCCTCTTCAGAACTATAAAGAGCGAACATTTCTCAGGACTGTTGCTGCTTCTTCAAGGGAGCAATTGCCATGCAAAGGGGATAATAATCACCCCGATGTGTCTGTTGAATGCCAAGAAATGCCAGTAACAGGGGGAACTCAACCCTTCAAGGGAACAAGAATAGCAATGAAAATGCACCTTTTTATTTGCACACCTACCCACTTCACCTCATGTCATATTGCATTACGGTTCCGAAACACCCGTCTGGCTAGCAAGTCATTTCTTCTCCACAGTTTCCAGCCTAATTTGTAGGCAAATCTCTCTTTCCCCTCAATGTGAAATACAATACCTTTCTGTGATGAGAGGGAATTTGTTCCATTTATGTAAAATTAGTGGCTATGATTCTTCGTCCTGGTTCCCCTGTTGCTCACTGGAATGTTCCCAAGTGGGAACAGCCTCACTCACCAGGATCTCTTTAATAATTCCTACCACTGAAATACCAAACTGGGAGAGCTGATGAGAATTGGGATGGCACCCGTAGTGTGGAGCAGGTCATGGTTGAGTTCTCCTCGACAAACCACATGCTTCCACATCATATCCAGTGTTTCCTTTCCATCTGAAATTACATCAAGCTGGGAGTTGGTTTGAATTAAAAGGGAGGGGTCTTTGTAAGAGAAGGGGCCCTTGAACTCCTGCTGGAAGAGGTAGAGCCACCCGCTGGGAAAGCCTCTGAAAATTGGACTCATACTTCTCTGCACACTCAGTGAACAAAACAATGACAGTAACTCCTGGTTTCCCACGTATCCCATTTCTCCAGGACATGCAACCATGCATCAGAATCTGTGAAAAGAGCTGAAGATGCAAAGATTAATAAGTCACAGTACCAGCAGAATACTTCACCATTCAGAGATGGCACAGCCACCAATGACTTCCCAAAGAAAGGGACACTTGAACTAAACCCCAAGAGATGAAGGCTAGAGAAGTGTGCACAGGGAAGGAAGAGCCTTTCGAATTAAGAAGTATCCAAGATCAATGACATGGTCCTTAGGAGGGCCTCAAAGTCAGCATAGTGATCCACCTCTGACGAGTCCAGCATCAGTGTGCTTGCCTCTCTCTCTGTGTTCCTCTCCTTTCTCCTAACCCACAGCTCCTAGCACATATTTGCTTCTGCCCCTCGGGCTCTGCATTGGCTCAGATAACTCTTTCTGGAAGGACTGCGGGTGGGATTCCTCTATGAAAGCCATTTCATCCAAGGGACTACAAGCACAAGAGGCAGCAGCAGGGTTCCTTTCTGACTTCCTATGTACCCCCACTTCTAAGCATAAAGTCTACAAATATTTGTGGAGTGAATAAACTGAATGATGGAAAGGATGAAGCAATGAGTGAGTGCAGAGGGCACGGAAACACATGCCCAGAAAAGGAATAATGCGTGGAACAAGTTAAGGGGGAAGAGGATAAATGTGGTGGAGAGGGAGGGGCTTGCCCTGACAAAAAACCAGAGAATGACCTGAAGGAAGTGGGTATATGAATGAAAGGAATTAGAATTTCATACTCAAAGTCCTGGAAAGCCATGGAATAAGAGGGAGTAGATGCCTAACATAAAGACACACAAGTGTTCTTTAGCATTTATTGCTTGGAGAAGCAGTGAGGAGAGTGAGGTTGATCTTTAACTGACACTGGGTAGGAAACATTGTGGTTTAGTAATCCAATTGAGTTGGCTCAACAGGCAGCAAATGCAATTTGCTCTGAACTATAATTATATATGAGTTTTATTTTTTACTCCAAAAACTTCCTCAGAAGAATCAATTATGCTGTGATTATAGAAAACAAAACAGCATTTGGATTTGTACACTTTAAAGTTTTCTTATGTACCTCTCTCACCTTATTTATCTTCGTTCGATTTCAATTTGAACTAAATCCTCTACACATGTGCAAATTATATGGACCTACTTTTGTTACACTGCTTGAAGCAGTTTTCATGTAGATCTGTTTTCCTTTGCTTATGTCTCAACCATACCATTTCTGTGTGTTTTAATCATTATTTGGCAAGGGATTTTCAGATATAATTAAAAGCAGCTAATCAGATCAAAAATTTAAATGGAAAGTTTTATAAACCTCTGGCACAATACAAAAAAAATGTAAATAGTATCAATGTGAGAAGTGGCTAGGTTTCACAAATGAGAGTACAAACTGCCCAGAAGGTCTTGAAATATAAACTGTTGAACAGAGAAGGTCCAAATCTGAAATTAGCCTTTTAAAGTCTTCTAAATATTTACACAGCAATAAAATATAGAAGAGTTTTAGAGGAACTCAGAGGTAACCACAGTAGCAAGTGTAACTGTTGAAGCTTAATTTGCTGATAATATAAGAAAGATCGTATTTACCTAAGGGAGATTCTGTTAAATACATGGTTTCAGAGAAATGTAATTTTAAGATTAAATGAGAATAAGTCATCATGACTGTTTGATATATGAGGTCTAAATACCTTGATTCTGATTAAATTTAAAAACATGTGACAGAGAAAGAAGTCAGAGAGTTGTGTCTGAACTCAACCCATGTGATAAGCATCCTAACAAACGTTTCACAAATTTTAGCTCAGCCTAGTGAGCACAACTGGCTGAATAGGTGTTTTCTGCTTTTTTACTATGCTGAGAACCAGGGTTCGGGAAGAGTATGTCTGAGTTCACACAGCAAGCACGTGGCAGAGTCAAGAAAAATTATCATAAGAAACAGATTGATTTCAAATCACTTCTTAAATAAGAGCTTATATATGAGTATTTTAGCAAAAACTAACAGAGTCCCATGCAAGACTTTGAGTCATTGCACAAATGATATTATTCAGACTTGTAAATGAATGCTCTAATCCACACAAAATGCACATTCTCCTTGTTTGTGTTTTTGCCCCTTTAATGTACGAAGGCCTAGAAATCAATGTTCATTTCACTCTGTGCACAGATTGAGTGCCAGTCAACATATTGCCAACATTTGGATGAGGTTAAAAACTGTTCAACTGGAGTTCACTTTCTCTCCTTCTTTAGGCACCATCCCCATCCACATTCCTGACAAAGCCGGAAGCCCCTCTCCTGTATGTTCGCCATCTCTGGACACACAGTTATGACCACTTGTCTCATAGTATTTCATTCAGCTATCTGCTTGACTCCTGTTTTGAGGACAGGGAAGAGCTGTTATTTAAATTTTTTTCCCCTTTTTTGTCAGCATTTAGAAATATTATTCTTTATCTTGTATCATGCACATTTGGTAATTTACATATGGTAGCAGACTTTTTAAAAATTACATTGTAAATAAAGACAAGCTCATTTATTCTTTTTCAATTTTTGTGCTTTGCTCCCCTTTATTTTAGAGGCCTTTGTGCTAAATACACTCTTTAGTAAAATGGTGAATAAAAGTGGTGAGAGCAGACATTCACACTGTATTCCTAATATAAGAAAAATTTCAGTTTTTCAAAATTAAGTATACTCTTAGCTCAGGTTTCTCACAGATGCCTTTTGTCATACTGAGGAATTTCCTTTCTCACTAATTTTTTTAATCAATAGTAGGTATTAAATTTTATCAAATGCTTTATCGATTTAGATAACCATATTTTTCAGCTATTTTCTGTTAATATGAATAACCTTGTATAATTTTAAAATGCCAAACCAAATTTACATTTTGTATAACCTCAGATTATGTGCATTCTATTTTTGAATTAGTTGAGTAATTTATAGTATTCTATTTTATGTTCTTTATTGCCTTCTATATTTACTTGTATATTTTAGGTTTGCTTTGGGGTTTTATCATATAAACTATCATATATATGCACATATATGTGATATATGTTAGCAAGCAGGTGGAGATAAAGGAAACTTCTTACACAGCCAGTGGAAATGTAGACTGGCTAGCCCTTGTGGAAAAGTTTAGAAGTTTCTCAAAGATTAAAAATGGATCTGCCATATGAGCCAGTAGTTCTAATCATAGATGTCTACCCAAAGAATACAAAAAAACACTAATTTGAAAAGAAGCAAGTACTTCCACATTTACTGTAGCATTGTTTATCTTAGCCAATATATGAAAACAACATGAATGCCCCAAAAGAGGTAACTGGAGCAGGAAGACATGATACATATACAAATGGAATAATACTCAGCAATCAAAAAAAGATAAACTCATATCATTTGGGGCAAGATAGTGGAGCTGGGATTATGATAAGTGAAATAAGCCAAAAGAAGAAAGATAAACACTGGATAGTATCATTTCTGTATGGAATATAAAGAAATTAAACAAAGAGTTAGACAAAGACAAACTCCAAAAACCAGTCCTTGAAAGCTATCACAGAATCAAGTAATCCAGAGGGGCTGGAGTGAGAATAGTATAGGGAAACAGCACAGAGGACTGTGGGTTCTTTGGTGGTGGGTGCACTACAGCGACTATACTCGAGGGGGTAAGTCCCGTACTTCCAAAGCACTAAGCTAATAAACCAATGGAACATCAATTAAAAATAAAAAAAATTTCTGCCAATGTTTGTCAAGTTCTTCAAATAAATGAAGCAGAAACTTGTCTAATTGGGAAAACAAAGTCTGCATCTTGATTCATTCTTTTGCTTATCTATGTCTGTCTAGTGATTATACATTTACACACAATGTACAACTATACACTACAACTAAAGATAAGGGAGAGATGACATGAACCAATGACACTGAAGTTTTCAGTAACTTACATGCAAATGAGAGGATGAACTCAAATGAAGAATAAAAATAACCAAGACTCAGAAGAGAGGAAGTGATAAAATTGGAGGCCAATCTGAGGAAAAGAACAGTATTATTCATGGATGGGTAAAATACCAAATCCAGATGGCATTGACCTTAGAAGAAGAGAATGTGAAGTGTGTGCATGTGTGCATGTGTGTATATGTACATATATGTCTCATGATTTGCTATTGACATTTTGGGAAAAGTTGAAAATAAATTCCATTCTTGACCTCTAGCCTTCCCATGTGTGATTACAGTCTATGGAATGTTTAATGTTTCCTTTCAGAATTAGTTGTTAATTTTGTGAGCTGCTGAGTGTGAAAGAGGAGGAGAACACACCATCCTTCACCCCCAAGGAATAAGTAACTACTTAATTTCCTTCCATAAAACTTAGTAAAATAGAAGTTTTCTTTACTTCTGATTAAAGACCTAAAGATATTTCCTAATATTTGTTTTCAAAAAAATAAATTCATTTATATGCAGGAAGAAAGAATTAAAAGATTCAATGAACATTATAGACCCAAACTTCATGAAATGGCGAATAACTGGAGTCTGGACTTAATTAGTACTTCATCGTATGTGAGAAGACAAAATTTCTAAATTATTTCCTTACTCTGAAAGAATTTGTTTCTAACTTTTCCTTATACTCAGATGATCTTAACATTTCTTTGGGTTGCCTGCCATACAGAAATGAGGGTTTACAGGTGACATTACGAGTTTCTCTCTTGGAAACTGATACCAGATGGAACAAACATTGATTGATATAGTCAGTTAAACAGAATTTATGTATTACATAAATAATACTTTAAACCTCTTGCACGAATTTGGTGATCTGGAGCCAATGAAGTGATTGTGGCTGTTTTAAATTTTCTAGCTTATTCTATATTTTTTAATCTAAAATAGATCCACCATCCAGCTGGGATAGCAAACTGACTCACTTTCATTTGATACTTCTCCTGAAGCAATCAATTGCTAAGAGGTGAGGGTCAGAAAATTGTCTCTGAACATATAATGTGAAATAGCTCCCACAAAACAAAACAAAGGACACTGTATTAGAGAATTGCAGCTCTGCTAGTCCATAAAGACTTACTTATATTTCTTAGGGTAAAATTAGTTACCAAAAATGAAAATTAAAGGTCTACTTGGATTTGTGCCCAAAGCTATTCCAACACTCATACTGGTATACTTGAAGATACCTAGAGCGTAAAGGAATTTTTAATACTTTCTTATCTGCCTCTCTCACTCCTAACCCCACTCCTGCCCTCACACACATACTTCTGTCTTACACATTTTTGAAGCTGTTTCAACATGAGAAAAATCAAAACCAAATGAACAAAAGGTGTAGTTTCTATTCTAACTCTTACATTGTAATAGAAGAGGACTGACAGTTGTGTTAACGAGACTAAACTTAAGGACATTTTCCTTGCCTAGGCCATCCATTTTTGTACAGTTGGAGGGACATATTTTAATCATGTTTGGTAAAGACTGATGTCTCCTCCACTTGTCTCCCGTTGTTTCAGGCAAGGAGCAGCTGTGGACTTGGGGACCTGGTGAAGAGGTGACATTGAGGAGTCATTGAAGTGAATGGGATATAGCAATTCCAGTCAACTCCAAACCTGGTTCAGTTATCAATAGCCATTCTACTGGAGAAATGGATTCCAGGAATTCCACTACCACCCACTGCTCCTCTTCACCCATTGTCCTGATAGGAAGATGCAGTGCAAAGGACTATTGCACTAGATGATATGTTCTGTGGTGCCTGGCACCAGAAGTGTGTGTTGGAGATAAAATACCTTTGGAAATGTAGGAAATCTGATGTTCTAAAGTGAGACATCTATAAGCATAAGATATAAGGACACTAAGTTATAGCAGAAGTTACTGCTTGTCAAGAATTTTAGGAAACTGATAATTCAGATTCAACACTATAATACAATAAAATTACTCACGTAGTTCATAAAAAATCAGTAACATTATTCTGATATCAGTAAGTTATAATTACAATATTTTCAAATCATATAAAGATTTATTCACTGAGATAATAAATTTCAAAAAGTAATGAATACACTCTTGGATTCTTTAGTAATACAAATAATGAATAAGAATAAATCCTATGAACACACTAGAAAAACATTTAAATATCTTTCAGGTTTGACATAAAATACAGGTGGTAATGAGGATAACTTCAATCAGGGCATTGACAACAAACTAGCTAATGAGAGCTCTCCATTCAAAGATTAGTTAAACTTATCAATGAACAATAAAACTGTATATGTCCTGAAATTTTACAGTCTGAAAGAAGGCTGATAATGATTTACCCATATATATAATAACAATCCTAAGAACTCAAATAAAATTAATAATATATTGCATAGTAGAAATACTTCTGCAAATATTAGTAATTTTTTAAAGTAATAAATAATGCCCAAAGGAACAAATGAGTTATCTTTCAATTCACTCTAGCAAACATAAAATTATAAACTTATTGATAAGATAGGAATAAAAATTTGCCTTCCCACCCACCCCCCTTGCCAGTAGAAGTATTAGAAAGCTACAATGGTCAATAAAATGATCATACAATTGTTATTTCTGTGGATTTTTTATATTTTATGAATTTTTTATCATTATGGCAATTTTCAACTTTTTAAAAATACTTTGATTCTAAATAAATATTTGCTTTTGTGCCTAACATATTAAAACTTTTTATTCTTTTACTTCAAAAGTGTTACAAATTTCCATAACTTTCAGATATTCATAAAATTCTATTCAGATTAATGTCACCTAAGCACTTATGGGGAAAAAATGTCATGAAGCATTACTACATTTTTAAAAACAAGACCTTTTTAAGGCCAAATTTAAATAAATATAGTGATAGAGTCAGCCTCTTCTCAACACAGTCTGCAAAACTAATGAGGAAGAAAATACCACAATCAATATTCTAAATTACTCATTTCTCCATTTCTCCATGACTTTTTGACTTCTTTTAAGAGGTCAATTGATTGATCAATAAACAAATATATACTAACCAGTGAAAACAATCCAAAACCAGTTGTGTTCAAATCCATCTGACCAGGAAAGGAAAACACAACTTCTGAAATACAGTCACTGAGAGATGGGTACATTAACAAATATAAAACATTGGGGGATATGGCATCCAGGATTTTTAAATAGGGGACTATGACTGGCACCAACGGCGAAAAATCCTGAATCTCAATGTTGATTTATTCATGATGCGCCCCCTACTGCAGAAATGATTTAAGGAGTTTACCAGGACTATCAATACAGGTCTGTAAACCTTTATACAGAAATAATATCTTACAAATTGGAACAAAATAAGAACACAAACAAGAGTGGTATTTAATGAAGAACCCAGAAAATGAAGCAAGAAAGTGCTTCACAACTCCTTTTCTATCTGTTCCATGAGTCCTCAAATGCAGGTCTTGGCATCTGGATGAGATCATTTATTCAAATCAAATCTTGAAGGAGCCTTGGGGTCTGGGTAGAATATAATTAAAATGAAATGACAGCAACAGGAGAATTAAGGATTTTACAACAGTTTTCCCACACCATTTAGAACAGACACCCTCTCTCTGGCCCAGAGATTAAGCACTGTAGAACATGAGCACACTAGCCAGCATCTTACTCTGATTAGACCTTGGCAACTGTGTGGCACGATAAGCTATACCTTTTAACGATCAAATCAACAAAATCTTCAACACATGTGATGTGCACACAGCTTCCATAGTTTAGCTACCAAGGCAGAAAAACAATGCAAACTGATTGAACACCATAACTACAAAGGTATAAAGACGGCAGTATCTGTTGCAAGTAAACAGCACCTTATTGCTCTTTTAGGGCCCTCTCTAGTACTGTTTTCATATTTAATTGAAACATTTGTTTTTCCTATCAAAAAATGTTAAGGATATAAAGAGAAACTATAATTTTCAATATACTTTATGTTCATATTACCACTATTAATTATTAAGTCATATAATTTTGACAACATGGTATGCTCTGGACATTTAAGAATTTTTAGAGCACAATATCCAAAGAGATTATTTTCTAAAACTCATGCTGTTAGTGCATCAAATGCTAAGCAACAAGAGTACATTATTAATTATTGTTTATCTCACTAACACTGATATCCCGAGTGGCACTACAAACATGGGGTCTGCTCTCTTACAACAAAAACAATTCACTAGAAAATATTCACTAGAGAATACTCTGAAAATACAGATGAGCAAAAGGCAGAAAATAAAGATCCTAATGTTCAACCAAGGCTGAAAAGCACCAATTTGGATCTCTCATCTGGTCACACCCTCACTATTTCCTGACTTATAGACACCCTTAATCTCTAGTCAGGAGGCCACAGATGACAGCTGTAATACAGTAAACTCCTGGTGTGATGGAGGATGACCACTGACAATCCTGTATGTATAAAATGCTTGTTAAGGAGTTGAAAATTTCCTCATACATTTCATTCTGATCCTTTCACTGCCTTTACCTACCTTTTTATATGGCAAGGACTCATATATATTGTGACACGAACTACCAACTAGACAGAGACAGATGATTTTTTTAAAAAAGTACAGAGATCTATGGGTTTGGCCATATTAAGTCAGTTGTATTGTTTTTTTAATTATGGAAATTATAACAAAGGCATTCCTATCGAGGAACAAGGTATTCCTCAAACTGAGGGAACCCCTAGCTCCAGGTCACTTGATAAGTGCCTCCACTCTTCACAAGTCAGTCCTTGAAAGACTGGGAACAAAAAGTTTAGGGAGTTGGGCACAGACTCCATCACTGACCCATCTCTCTTGCCTTTGTACATACAGATTGAAGTGGGCAAAGCACACCCAGCGTGCACATAAACAGTATGTGGATAGCATATGGATGTGTCTGGCTAAGTCTAGAGGGATGATGTGTGAGTGGGGAAGGTTATTCATAAAGTGTGCTTTTAGCCTTCTTGGAAAATCAATCATCCTGAAGGAGAATAAACAGGAAGGGGAGGAGGGTCAAGCATCAGGGAGGAGCAGGTCTCTAAAAACAGTGTGTGTTTATCACATTGATTATCCTTGTTGGGCTAAAAGAGTTGGGTAAGCTCTAGAAAGCATTTTGTGGAAAACCCTATTAGATATGAGAACACAGCTTTATGAATTACACAATTCTGCACCACTATGAAATTATAATTGAAACTTACCATGGCACAGTACACAAGAGCCTGGAACAGGCTGGTGCTGAGAAGGATCACAGACTGGCACTGAGAAGCAGGAGTGGGTATCTGACCACCCAGGTTGGACAATAAAGAAAAGTGTTAGCTGATCTGGCTACTAGAAATTTTGAAAAGATCAGTAAAAAAACAAAACAAACAACAACAACAACAAAAAATACAAACCCTGAACAAAATTAAAAGCTGTGATAAATGGTGCTGGGAAAACTGGATCAAAACTTGTAAAAAACTGGACCAGGATAACACCCTCACACCCTGTACAAAAATTAACTCAAAATGGATAAAGGACCTGGAAGTGAGACCTGCAACCATAAAATACATAGAAGAAAACCTGGGCAAAACCCTTCATGAATTTCACCTCAGAAATCCATTTGGGGAAACAACTATG
>PVHY01026663.1:0-17052 GCA_004024945.1 Uropsilus gracilis
ACAGAAGGATTTGTACTACAACCTTTGGAGTGTGACTGCATTCAGGAGGTTTCTCGCTGAAAACACTGCCTGTTGGCCTGAAAATCATAAATCAGCAGGAATTTGAATGAAAAATCTGTTAATTACAATTGGGAGAAATCATGGCTAAGATGTATGCGTGATATGGACATATATCATTTTCTACCCCATGAATTGTAAAACATAGAGAGATTTCATCTATAACTATCAAAGTAAAGAGAAGTCACAAACAGATATATAATGCAATCATAGGAATCTGATAGAATTAAGGAATTTTCTGACTGAAAACACTGCCTGTTGCCCTGAAAAGACAGAATAAGCAGGATTTTGATGAAAAAAGGTTTAATTACAAGCGGGATAAATCATGACTGAAGATTTGTGGGTGATATGGACTTATATCCTTTTCTACCCCATGAAGTGGAATATGTAGGGAGATTTCATCTGTGATCAACAAAGTGCAGAGAAGTCACAGAAAGATATATACTGCACCCTTTGTAGTCTTGTTGAATTCAGAAGGATTCTACATGAAAACAATTCCAGTTGGCCTGAAAATCCTAAATCAGCAGGAACTTGAATGAAAAAAGTGGTTAATAACAAATGGGAGAAATCATGACTGAAGATCAGTTGGTGATAGGACTTATACCGTTTTCTACTCCATGATTTGCAAAACATAGAGAGATTGCATTTATGATCATCAAAATATACAGAAGTCACAGGAAGATATATACTGCTCCTTTGAAGTCTGATTGATTTCAGGAGGTTTCTCGCTGAAAACAATGTCTGTTGTCCTGTAAGGCCTACATGAGCAGGAATTTGAATGAAAAAAGTTTAATAATAAGTGGGAGAAATCATGACTTAAGATCTGTGGGTGATATGGACTTATATCCTTTTCTACCCGATGAAGTGTACAACAGAGAGAGATTTCATATGATCATCAAATTAAAGAGAAGTAACAGAAAGATATATACTGCACCCTTGGAGTCTAATTGAATTCAGGAGGTTTCTTCTTGAAAACACTTGCAGTTGACTTGAAGGACTAAATCAAAAGGAATTTGAAAGAAAAAAGGGTTAATAACAATGTGAGAGGAATCATGATTTAAGATCTGTGGGTCATATGGACTTATACATTTTCTACCCCATGAAGTGAAAAAACAGAGAGAGATTATATCTATAAGCATCAACGTACAGGGAAGGTCCATAAAGTTATATGTTGCACCCTTTGGAGTCTGATTGAATTCAGGATATTTCTCACTCAAAGCACTGCGTGCTGGCCTGAAAGGCCTAAATCAGCAGGAATTTGAATAAAAAATGGTTAATAACAAGTGGCAGAACTCATGACTTAAGACCTGTGAGTGCTATGGACTTATATCCTTTTCTACCTCATGAAGGGTAAAACATAGATTTCATCTATGATCATCAAAGTTCAAAGAAGTCACAGAAAGATATATACTGTACCCTTTATAGTATGATTGAATTCAGGAGGTATCTATGAAGATGCTGCCCATTTGCCGCCTTAAAGGCTTAAATCAGCAGCAATTTGAAAGAAAAAAAGTGTTAATAACAAGTGGGAGAAATCATGACTTAAGATTTGTGGATGATATGGACTTGTATCCTTTTCTACTCCATGAAGCATAAACCATAGAGATTTTTCATCTATGATCATCAAAGTACAGAGTAGTCACAGAAAGATATATATTGCAATCTTAGGAATCTGATTGAATTCAGGCATTTCCTCCATGAAAACACTGCCTTATGGCATGAAAGGCCTAAATCAGCAGGAATTAGAATGAAAAAAGGGTTAAAAACAAGTCAAGAAATCATGACTTAAGATCTGTAGGTGCTATGGACTTATACCCATTTCTACTCCATGAAGTGTAAAATAGAGAGAGATTTCATCTATAAACATCAACGTACAGGGATTTTCCATACAGATATATACTGCATTGTTTGGAGTGATTGAATCAGAAGGATTCTCCCTGGAAACACAGCCTTTATCCTGAAAGGCCAAAAACAGCAGGAATTTGAATGAAAAAAGGGTTAATAACAAGTGTGAGAAATCATGCCTTTGGATCTCTGAATGATATGGACTTATATACTTTTCTATCCAGGAAATGTAAAACATAGATTTCATCTATGATATCAAAGAACAGAGAAGTCACAGAAAGATATGTAGTGCACCATTTGGAGTCCGATTGAATTTGGAGGTATCTCACTGACTTAAGATCTGTGGGTATTATGGACTTATATCCTTATCTACCTCTTGAATTGTAAAACATACAGAGATTTCATCTATGATCGTCAAAATATAGAGAAGTATCAGAAAGACATATAATGTAATCTTAGGATTGTGATTGAATTCAGTAGTTTTCTGCCTGAAAACACTGCCTTATGGCCTGAAAGGCCTAAATCAGCAGGAATTTGATGAAAAAAGTGTTAGTAACAAGTAGGATAAATCATGAATTAAGGTCTGTGGATGATATGGACTACATCGTTTTGTACCCCATAAATGTAAAACATAGAGAGGTATCATCTATGATCTTCAAATACAGAGAAGTCACAGAAAGATATATACTGCACAGTTTGGAGTCCGATTGAATTCAAGCGGTTTCTCGCTGAAAACTCTGCCTGTAGGCCTAAAGGGCCTAAATCAGCAAGAATTTGAATGAAAAATGGGTTAATAACAATTTGGAGAAATCACGACTTAAGAACTGTGGGTGATGTGGACTTATATCCCTTTCTACTCCATGAAGTGTAAAACATAGAGAGATTTCATCTATAAACATCAACGTTAGGGAAGTTTCATAAACATATATACTGCATCATTTGGAGTGTGATTGAATTCAGGGGGTTTCTCGCTGAAAACAATGCCTGTTGGTCTGAAAGGCCTAAATATGCAGGAATTTGAATGAAAAAAGTTAATAACAAAGGGGAGAAATCATACTTAAGATCTGTGGTTGATATGGACTTTTATCCTTTTCTAACCCATGGAATGTAAAACACAGAGCGATATCGTCTATGATCATCAAAGTAAAGAGAAGTCACAGGAAGATATATACTGCAACCTTTGGAGTCTGGCTGAATTCAGTAGGTTTCTCTCTGAAAACAATGTAGAGTGGCCTGAAAAGCCTAAATCAGCAAGAATTTGAATGAAAAAATGATTAATATCATGTGGGAGAAATCATGACTTAAGATCTGTGGGTGATATGGACTTATATCGTATTCTACGCCCTGTAGTGTAACACATAGAGAGATTTCATCCATGATCATTAAAGTAAAGAGAAGTCTCAGAATGAAATATAATGCAATCTTTAAAGTCTGATATAATTCAGGATTTTTCTGCCTGAAAACAGTGCCTTATAGCCTGAAAGGCCTAAATCAACAGGAATTTGAATGAAAAAAGGATTGATAACAAGTGGGACAAATCATGACTAAGATCTGTGGGTGATATGGACTTATATTCTTCAACATCATGAAATGTAAAACATAGAGTTCATCAATGTCATAAAAGTACAGATAAGTCACAGAAAGAGATATATGCATTCTTTGGAGTCTTATTGAAATCAGGAGGTTTCTCCCAGAAAACAATGCCTGTTAGCCTGAAAGGCTTAAATCACCAGGAATTTGAATGAAAAAAATGGTTAATAACAAGTGGGAGTAATCATGACTTAAGATCTGTGAGTGATATGTATTTATATAATTTTTTACTCCATGAAGTGTATAATAAGAGAGATTTCACCTATAATCATCAAAATACAGAGAAGTCACAGAAAGATTATACTGCAACCTTTGGTGTCTGATTGAATTCAGGAGTTTTCTTGCTGAAAACACTGCTTGTTTGCCTCAAAGGTATAAATAAGCAGGAATTTTAATGAAAAAAAGGGTTTTATAACAAGTGAGAGAAATCATGACTTAAGATCTGTGGGTGATATGGACTTAAATCCTTTTCTACCCCATGTAGTGAAAAACATAGATTTCATCAATGATCATCAAAGTACAGAGAAGTCACGGAAAGAAATATACTGCACCCATTGGAGTCTGTTTGAATTCAGGAATTTTCTAACTGAAAACACTGCCGGTTATCCTGAAAACCCTAAATCAGGAGGAAGTGAATGCAAAAAGGGTTAATAACAAGTGGGAGAAATCATGACTTAAGATCTGTGGGTGATATGGATCTATATCCTTTTCTACTCCATAAAGTATAAAACATAGAGAGATTTCACCTATGATAATCAAAGTGCAGAGAAGTCACAGAATGATATATTGCACCCTTTACAGTCTGATTGAGTACAGGCCATTTGGCCTGAAAAGCCTAAATCAGCAGGAATTTGAATGAAAATTGTTAATAACAAGTTCAGGAATTCATCCATTAAGATGTGTGGGTGATGAGGACTTATATCCTATTCTACCCAATGAAGTGAAAAACATACAGATATTTCATATATGATCATCAAGTACAGAGAAGTCACCAAAAGATATATAATGCAATCTTAGGTGTCTGATTGAATTCAGGAGTTTTCTCCCTGAAAACAGTGCCTTATGGCCTGAAAGGCCTAAATCAGCAGGAATTTGAATGAAAAAAAGTGTTAATAACAAGTGAAGGAAATCATGACTTAAGATCTTAGGTGATATGGACTTATATCCTCTTCTACTCCCTGAAGTGTAAAACATAGAGAGAATTCATCTATAAACATCAACGTACAGGTAAGTTCCATAAAGATATTTAATGCACCCTTTGGAGTGTGATTCAATACAGAATGTTTTTCGCTGAAAACACTTCCTGTTTGCAAGAAAGGAATTACTCAGCAGAAATTTGAATGAAAAAAAGGGTTAATTACAAGTGGGAGAAATCATGACTTAAGACCTGTTGTGATATGGACTTACATCCTTCTCCATGAAGTGTAAAACATAGATTTCATCTATGATCATCAAAGTACAGAGAAGTCACAGAGTATATACTGCAACCTTTGGTGTCTAATTGCATTCAGGAGGATTCTCCATGAAAACACTGTCATTTGGCCTCAACAGCCTAAATCAGCAGGAATTTGAATAAAATAGGGTTAATAACAAGTTCTAGGAATCATGACTTAGGATGTGTGGGTGATGTGGACTTATATCCTTTTCTACCCAATGAAGTGTAAAACATAGAGATTTCATCTATGATCATCAAATACAGAGAAGTCACAGAAAGATATATAATGCAATCTTAGGGGTCTGATTAAATTCAGGAGTTTTATTGCTTTAAACACTGCCCCTTGGCCTGAAAGGCCTAAATCAACAGGAATTATAATAAACAAATGGGTTAATAACAAGAGGGAGAAATCTTGACTTAAGATCTGTGGGTGATATGGACTTATATCCTTTTCTACTCCATGAAGTGTATAGTAAGAGAGTTTTCAACCATTATCATCAAAGTACAGAGAAGTCACAGAAAGATATGTACTGCACCATTGTGCAGTACATAAAAAGGTTTAATAACAAGTGTGTTATTAAAAAACACACTGTACATAAACACATTGTACATAAAAAAGGTTTAATAACAAGTGTGAGAAATCATGACTAAAGATCTTTGGTTGATATGTATTTATATCCTTTTTTACTCCATATGTGTAAATCATAGAGAAATTTGATCTATGATCATAAACGTACAGAGAAGTCACAGAAAGATATATACTGCACCGTTTGGAGTCTGATTGAATTCAGGAGGTTTCTCAATGAAAAAACTACCTGTTGGCCTGAAAGGCCTAAATCAGCAGGCATTTGAGAGAAACAAGTGTTAATAAATAGTGGGAGAAATTATGAGTTAATATCCATGGGTGATATTGACTTATATCATTTTCTACCCCATAAAGTATAAAACATAGAGAGATTTCATCTATGATCATCAAAGTACAGAGAAGTCATAGAAAGGTATCTACTGTACCCATTAGAGTCGTATTGAATTCAGGAAGTTTCTCCCTGAGAACACTGCCTTTTGGCTTGAAAAGCCTAAAGCAGCAGGAATTTGAATTAAAAAAGTGTTAATAATAACAGTGAGAAATCATGACTTAAAATGGGAGGGTGATATGGAATTATATCATTTTCTACCCCATGAAATGTAAAACATAGAGATATTTCATCTATCATCATCAAAGAAAAGAGAAGTCACAGAAAGATATATATAGTACCTTTTTTAGTATGATTGAATTCATATGTTTCTGGATGGAAACACTGCATATTGTCCTGAAAGGCCTAATTAAGCAGGAATTTGAATGAAAAAAGGGTTAATAACAAGTGGGAGAAATCATGACTTAGGATCTGTGGGTGATATGGACTAATATCCTTCTCTACCCCATGTAGTGTAAAACATAGAGAGATTTCATCTATGATCATCAAAGTACAGAGAAGTCTAGAAAGATATACACTGCACCATTAGAGTCTGATTGAATTCAGGACGTTTCTTGCTTAGAAAACTGCCTGCTGGCCTAAAAGGCCTTAATCAGCAGGAATTTGAAGAAAAAATTCTTAATAAAAGTATGAGAAAACATGACTTAAGATCTGTGGTTGCTATGGACATATATCTTTTTCTACCACATGTATAGTAAAACATAGAGAGATTATATCTATGATCATCAAAGTAAAGAGAAGTCTCTGAAAGTTATATAATGCCCCCTTTAGAGCCTAATTGATTCAGGAGGTTTCTCCCTAAAAACACTTACAGAAGGCTTGAAAGGCCTAAATCAGCAAGAATTTGAATGAAAAAAAATGATAATATTAAATGGGAGAATTTTTGAATAAGATTTGTGGGTATATGGACTTATGGACTTTTTTACTCCATGAAATGTAAAACATAGATTTCATCTGTAAACATCAACGTACAAGGATGTTCCATAAAGATGCATACTGCACCCTTTGGAGTGTGATTAAAATAGGAGTTTTATCACTTTAAACACTGCCTGTTGGTGTGAAAGGCCTAAATCAGCAGGATATGAATGACAATACCGTAATAACAGTGGGAGAAATCATGACTTAAGATCTGTTGTATTATGGACATATATCCTTTTCTACCCCATGAAATGTAAAACATAGATCTCAGATAGGATCATCAAAGTACAGAGAAAACACAGAAAGATATATACTGCACACTTAGGAGTGTGATTGAATTCAGGGGCTTCTCGCTTAAAATAATGCCCGTTGGCTTGAAAGGCCTAAATAAGGAGGAATTTGAATGAAAAAAGTGTTAATAAAACGTGTGAGAATTCATGACTTAAGATCTGTGGGTGATATGGATATATCCATTTCTACCTTATGTAGTGCAATTCATAGAGAGATTTCCTCTATGATAGTCAAAGTAAAGAGAAGTCACAGGAAGGTATATACTGCCCCTTTGGAGTCTGACTGTATTCAGTAGGTTTCTCCCTGAAAACAATGCTGGGTGGCCTGAAAAGTCTAAATCAGCAGGAATTAGAATGAAAAAAGGGTTAATAACAAGTGAGAGAAATCATGACTAAAGATCTGTGGGTCATATGGACGTATATTATTTTCTACCCCATGAAGTGTAAAACAGAGAGAGATTCATTTCTGATAATCAAAGTATAGAGAATTCACAGAAAGGTATATACTGCGCCCTTTGGGGTCTAATTGAATTCGGGAGGTTTCTCCCTGAAAACACTTCCAGTTGGCCTGAAAAGACTAAATGCAGGTATTTGAATGAAAAAGATGTTAATAACAAGTGGGAGAAATCATGACTTAAGATCTGTGGGTTATATGGAGATATATCCTTTTCTACTCCATGAAGTGTAAAACAGAGTTTTCAACTGTGTCCATCAAAGTACAGAGAATTCACAGAAAGATATATACTGCCCCTTTGGAGTCTGATTGGAGTCCTGAGGTTTCTCGCTGGAAACACTGACTTTGGCCTGAAAGCCCTTAATCAGCAGGAATTTGAATGGAAAAAGGGTTAGCAACAAGTGGGAGAAATCATGACTTAATATCTGCAGGTGATATGGATATATCATTTTCTAACACAGGTAGTGTAATACATAGAGAGATTTCTTCTATGATCATGAAAGTACAGAGAATCACAGAAAGATATATACTGCAACCTTGGAGTGTGACTGAATTCATGAGGTTTCTCGCTGAAAACACTGCCTGTTGTCCTGAAAGGCATAAATCAACAGGAATTTGAAAGGAAAAAAGGGTTAATAACAAGTGGGAGAAATCATGACATTATATCTGTGGGTGATATGGACTTATATCCTTTTCTAACACAGGTAGTGTAATACATAGAGAGATTTCATATATGATCATCAAACTACAGAGAAGTCACAGAAAATATATACTGCAAATTTGGATGTGACTGAATTCATAAGGTTTCTCGCTGAAAACACTGCCTGTTGGCCTGAAAGGCCTAAATCAGCAGTATTTGAATGAAAAATGGATTTTAACAAGTGGGTGAAATCTTGACTTAAGATCTGTGGGTGATATGTACTTATATTCTTTTCTACTCCATGAAGTGTAAAACATACAGAGATTTCATCTATAAACATCAATGTACAGGGAAGTTCCATAAAGATATATACTTCCCCCTTTGGAGTGTGATTGATATCAGAAGGTTTCTATCTGAAAACACAGCCTGTTCGCATGAAAGGCCTAAATCAGCAGGAAATTGAATGAAAAAAGGTTTAATAACAGGTGGGAGAATTCATGCCTAAAATCTGTGAGTTATATGGACTTATATCCTTTTCAACCCCATGAAATGTAATACATACATTTCATCTATGATCATCAAAGTACAGAGAAGTCACAGAAACATATATACTGCATTCTTTGGAGTCTGATTGAATTCAGGAGGTTTCTCTCTGAAAACAATGTCTGTTTGTCTGAAAGGCCTAAATCAGCATGAATTTGAGGAAAAAATAGTTAATAACAAAGGGGAGAATTGATGACTTAAGATTTGTGGGTGGTATGGACTTATCACCTTTTCTACACCATGAAGTGTAAAATATGGAGAGATTTCATCTAGGATCATCAAAGTACAGAGAAGTCACAGAAAGGTATATACTGCACCCTTTGGACTCAAATTGAATTCAGGAGGTGTCTCCCTTAAAACACTTCCAGTTGGCCTGAAAGGCCTAAATCAGCAGGAATTTGAATGAAAAATGGGTTTTAACAAGTGAGCGAAATCATGACTTAAGATGTGGGTGATATGGACTTATATCCTTTTCTACCTCATGAAGTGTAAAATGAGAGATTTCAACTATAATCATCAACATACAGGGAAGGTCCATAAAGATATATACTGCACTATATGGAGTGTGATTGAATTCAGGAGGTTTCTCCTGAAAGCACTGCCTGTTGGCTTGAAAGTGCTATGTAAGCAGGAATTTGAATGAAAAAGGGTTTATAACAAGTGGGAGAAATCATGACTTAAGATCTGTGGAAGATATGAATTTTATTCATTTCTGCCCCTTGAAGTGTAAAACATAGATTTCATCTATGATCATCAAAACACAGAGAAGTCACAGAAAGATATATACTGCACACTTTGTACTCTGATTGAATTCAGGAGGTTTCTCATTGAAGACACTGTCTGTTGGCCTGAAAGGCCTAAAACAGCAGGAATTTGAATGAAAAAAGGGTTAATAACAAGTAGGAGAAATCATGTCTCATGGTCTGTGGATGATATGGACTATATCCTTTTGTACCCGATAAAGTGTAAAACATAGAGAGATTTCATCTATGACCATTAAATACAGTGAAGTCACAGTAATATATATACTGCACCCTTTGGAGTCTGATTGAATTCAGAATTTTTCTCCCTGTAAAAACTGTCTTATTGCCTTAAATGCTTAAAAAAGAGGAATTTGAATGAATAAAGCGTTAACAACAAGTGGGAGAAATCATGAGTTAAGATCTGTGGGTGATATGGAGTTATGTCCTTTTTTAGTCCATTTAGTGAAAATCATAGAGAATTTTCATCTATGATCATCAAAGGAAAGAGAAGTCACAGAAAGATATCTACTGCACCCTTTGGAATTGGATGAATTCAAGAGGTTTCTCGCTGAAAAAACTGCCTGTTGGCCTGAAATGCCTAAATCAGCAGGCATTTGAATGAAAAAAATTAATAACAATGTGAGAAATCATGACTTAAGATCTGTGGGTGATACGGACTTAAATCCTTTTCTACTCCATGAAGTGTAAAACATGGATTTTATCTATGATCATCAAAGTAAAGAGAATTCACAGAAAGATATATGCTGCACACGTTGGAGTCTAATTGAATTCAGGAGGTTTCTGACTGAAAACATTTCCAGTTGGCCTGAAAAGCCTAAAATACCAGGAATTTGAATGATAAAGGGTTAAAAACAAATGCGAGAAATCATGACTTAAGATATGTGGGTGACAAGGATTTATGTCCGTTTCTACTTGATGAAGTGTAAAACATAGATTTTCAACTATGATCATCAAAGAACAGGGAAATCATAGAAAGATATATAATGTACTGTTTGAACTCTGATTGAATTCAGGAGGTTTCTTGATGAAAAAAATGTCTGTTGGACTGAAAGTCCTAAATCAGCAGGAATTTTAATGAAAAAAGTGTTAATGACAAGTGGGAGAAATCATGACTAAAGATCTGTGGGTGATATGGACTAATATCCTTCTCTACCCCATGTTTGTAAAACATAGAGAGATTTCATCTATGATCATCAGTACAGAGAAGTCACAGAAAGATATATACTCTACCCTTTGTTGTGTGATTGAATTCAGGAGGTTTCTTGCTGAACAAACTGCCTGTTGGCCTGAAAGGCCTATGACTGCAGGAATTTGAATGAAAAAAGGGTTCATTCAAGTGGGAGATATCATGAATTAAGATCTGTGAGTAACATGGACTTATATCCTTTTCTACTCCATGGAGTGTAAAACACAGAGAGATTTCATCTATATCATCAAAGAACAGAGTCATCAAAGAAAGATATATACTGCACCTTCGGTTTAGTAAGAAGTGCTAGAAATCATGAAACATAAGTGCTGGATGTGAGATGACCATTTTCTACTCTCCTCCCTAAAGTGTACAACATGAAGAGAATTCTTCTCTAAACATCAAAGAACAGACAAGTTGAAGCAAGATATATAGTTCTCCTGAGGAGCCTGCTTCGTTTCAGCAGCATTCTCGCTGAATGTGCTGGCAGTTCGCATGAAAGGCCGAAATCCGTAGGATTTTGAATGAAAACTATGGTTTGTAATAAGTGCTAGAAGTCATGAAACATAAGAAGTAGAAGTGTGATGGACTGGTATTCTCTTCTACACCTTGAAGGGTACAACAGACAGGGATTTCATCTCTATACATCAAAGTACAGAGAAATTGCACTAAGATATAAAGATCTCCTTAGGAGCCTGCTTTGTTTCAGCAGTGTTCTCACTGAATATGCTGGCAGTTCACCTGAAAGGATGAAATCCTCAGGATTTTCAAAAAAACAAGGGTTTCTAATAAGGGCTAGACATCATGAAGCTTACAGGTGGAAGTGAGTTGAACTGGTATTCACAACTACACCTTGAAGTGTACAACATAGAGAGAATTGATCCCCAAACAACAAAGTATAGAGACATTACAATAAGATATAAACTTCTTCTTTGGAGTGTGTGTGAATACAGGAGCTTTGGCGATGAAAACACAGCCAGTTCGCCAGAAAGGCTGAAATCTGCATATATTGAATGAAAATATGGGTTTGAAATAAGTGCTCCAAATCACGAATCTTAAGAACTGCAAGTGAGATGGACTGGTATTCTATTCCCCTGCTTGAATTGTACAGCATGGAGAGAAATGATCCCTACACAAGAAAGTACAAAGAAGTTACATTAAGATATAAACTTCTCCTTAGGAGCCTGCTCCTCTTATCAGCGTTCATGCTGAACATGCTGGCAGTTCGCCCGAAAGGACGAAATCCTCAAGAGTTTGAATGAAAACAAGGGTTTGTAATAAGTGTTAGATATAATGAAACCTAAGAGGTAAAGGTGAGGTGAATTGCTATTCTCTTCTACTCCTTGAGGCATACACAGACAGGTATTTCATCTCTATATATCATAGTACAGAGATTTACAGTAAGATATAAACTTCTCCTTTGGAGTCTGTTTGAATTCAGGAGTGTTCTGGCTGAAAACGCTGGCTGTTCGCATGAAAGAAGGAAAGCCTCAGGATTTTGAAAGAAACCTCACTTAAAAAGAAGTGCTAGATCCTTTTTTTTCTTAATTGATTTATTTTTTTATATATGTGTTTCACATCTTTGTATTCCCTGGGGACCACCCACCACCTTCCCTCCATGACACTCCCTCCCAACTCCACACCTCCTCAACCCCCCCACATACTGATCCCTTTTATGGAATTTTTATGTACATGTCTATGGCCTAAATTGTCAACAGGAATAAATTTTATAATAATGAAAAAAAAAAAGAAGTGCTAGAAATCATGAAGAATAAGTGCTGGATGTGAGATGGACTCATTTTCTACTCTGTTCCCTAAAGTGTACAACATTAAGAGAATTCATCTCTAAATATCAAAGGACGGACAAGTTGCAGTAAGATAAAAAGTTCTCCTTAGAAGCCTGCTTTGTTTCAGCAGCGTTCTTGCTGAATATGCTGGCAGTTCTCCTGAAAGGCCGAAATCCTAAGTATTTTCAATGAAAACAGTGTTTGTAATAAGTGCTAGACATATAATAAGCTCCTTTGATGTCTTTGGATTCAGGAGCGTTCTGGCTGAAAAAACTGGAAGTTCACCGTAAAGGACGACACATTCAGGAATTTGAATGAAATAAGTGTTAATAGCAAGTGCTAGATCATCATGACTTAAGAACTGGAGATGAGATGGACTTACATCCTTTTCTACTCCATGAAGTGTAAAACATAGAGAGATTTCACATATGATCATCAAAGTACAGGGAATTTCCATAAAGATATAAAATGCACCCTTTGGGCCCACCTTGCCCATGCCCAGGTTAGCTGCTGGAGGTCACTGGCCCCAGCTCTGATGCGGCGCTGGTGCAAATTACTAAACTAAACTAAAGTACAGATCTACTTTCAACCTGGAAAACACTCCCGTCAATATGCCAACCAACAAGATCCATGGTTACTCAATATGTAGAACAGTTTAGAAAGCAAAACAGAGTAAGGAGAAAAAATTTAAACATGCAAGCAAGAACTACAGGTAGTAATCCATCGCCAACAAAGAAAGGACAATCCCCAGAAAACATCAAAGAAATGATTTGTATCTCAGAAAAAGATTCCTCTATCAACATGTTAAATGCACTCCAACTATTAAGAGAAGAATTAGAAGAAAAGGACAACAGTATAATAGAAGCATTTACTGCACTAAGGGAGGAAGTAGAAACATATAAAAAAGAAAGCATCAATATGTATAACCTAATCAATGAACTAAAGCATGAAAATGAATCCCTAAAATTGAAATTGAAAGAGAATCAAGATTTAAAGGTTGCAATAGATGAGCTCAAAAATGCACAGAAAATCCATGGCAGTAGAATAGATGAAATAGAGGAACGAATCAGCACACATGAGGATACAGAAACAGAGAGGACAAAGAAAGAAAAAGAGAGAGAGAAACAAACTAGGAGGACTGAAGACAAGCATAGAGATATGTCAGATTCCTTAAAGAAAAAAAAGCATAAGAGTAATAGGAATCCCAGAAGGAGAGGAGAGAGTTATGGGAACTGAAAGGCTGTTCAACATAATAATAGAGGAGAACATCCACAATCTGAAGAAAGAAATGAAAACAGACATACAGGAAGCCAAAAGGACACCAAACTACTTTAATGAAAGAAAAGCCACAGTGAGACACATCATGGTAAAACTTCCTAGAACCCAAGATAAGGAAAAAATAATGGGAATGGCTAGAGAAAAGAAACAGATAACCTACAAAGGAAAATCCAATAGACTGACCTCAGATTTTTCTGAAGAGACACTCCAGGCAAGGAGAGAATGGAGTCACATCTACAAAAAACTCCAAGAAAAAATGTGCCAGCCAAGAATACTCTACCCTGCCAAGCTATCCTTCTTCTACGAAGAAAAATTCTTCTTCTACAAAGGAATCCTTCTTCTACGAAGGAAGAACCTTCTCCGACAAGCAAAGTCTCCAGAAATTTGCTACCACTAAACCCCCCACTCCAAGAAATTTTACAGGAGGCCTCAAGACCAAAACCATAAGAAGATCAATTACAAGAAACAAAAACACAAAATAAACCCCAAATGACCACCAGGAAACCATCAGAATCGCAAATATCAATAATCACCCTAAACGTCAATGGTTTAAACTCAGCAGTGAAAAGACAAAGAGTTGCAGACTGGATCAGAAAACAGAACCCCACATTCTGCTGCCTCCAAGAAACACACCTGATTGCTAAGGATAAGCATAGACTGAAGGTGCAAGGCTGGAAAACTACACTACAAGCAAACGGCCCCGACAAGAAAGCAGGAGTTGCCATTCTTGTAGCAGACAGAGCAGACTTCAAATTAACAAAAGTGACAAAAGATAAAAGACGGCCACTACATAATGGTTAAAGGGTCAATCCACCTAAACGACATAACAGTAATCAACATATACGCACCTAATGAGGGAGCAACAAAATTCATAAAACAACTACTAGTAGAACTGAAATCAAATATTGATGAGAATACATACATGGTAGGAGATTTTAACATGCCACTCTCAACAAAAGACAGATCAACAAAACAGCAACTACACAAAGAAACAAAAGCTTTAAAGGAAGAACTAGACCAAATGGACTTAATAGCTATATACAGGACACTACACGCCCAAGGAAAAAGTACAATTTTTTTTTCAAATGCACATGGTTCTTTCTCTAAAATAGATCATATACTAGGCCACAAGACAAACCTGAACAAGCACACAAAGATTAAAATAATACCTAAATTTTTCTCTGATCATAAAGGCATCAAATTAGAAATCAACAATGACAAGAAAATAAAGAGAATAAACACTACATGGAGACTGAACAACAGGCTTCTGGAATATCACTGGGTAAAAGAGAAAATCAAAGAAGAAATTACAACCTACATGGAAGCAAATGATAATGACGACACAACGTTCCAAAATGTGTGGGACGTAGCAAAAGCAGTACTACGAGGAAAGTTCATAGCAATACAGGCCCAAACAAGAATTGAAACAGCCCAAATAATGCTCTAATTTCCCAACTTGAGGACTTAGAAAAAGAGCAACAAAAAAACCCAAAACCCAGCAGAAGACAAAAAATAAAAAAATAAAAGCGGAGATTAATGAAATAGAAACCAAAAAAGACCATCGAGAAGATAAAACCAAAAGCTGGTTCTTCGAAAAAATAAATAAAATTGACAAACCCCTGGCAAGGCTTACAAAAAAAAGAAGAGAGAAAACTCAAATAAACGGGATCATAAACGAAAACGGAGATATTACAACAGACCCAGCAGAAATCCAAAAGATAATTAGAGACTACTACGAACATCTATACGCAAGCAAATACAGCAACCTGGAAGAGATGGACAAATTCCTGGAACAATAAAGTCATCCAAAACTGAACAAAGAAGTAATAGAAAACTTAAACAGGTCAATCACAAGCAGTGAAATTGAGGCAGTCATCAAAACTCTCCCTAAAAACAAGAGCCCAGGTCCTGATGGTTATACAAATGAGTTCTACCAAACATTCAAAGAGGAACTAACACCGGTACTATTAAAACTCTTTCAAAAAATTGAGAAAGAAGGTAAGCTACCAAATACCTTCTATGAAACAAACATTACACTAATTCCAAAACTAAATAAAGATAGTGCAAAGAAAGAAAACTACAGACCAATCTCCCTAATGAACACAGATGCAAAAATTCTAAACAAAATCCTGGCAAAGCGAATCCAACATTGCATAAAAAGGATCATCCATCATGACCAAGTGGGATTCATCCCAGGGGCACAGGGATGGTTCAACACTCGAAAATCAGTCAAAATAATCCACCACATCAACAAAGAGAAGAACAAAAACCATACGATCATATCAATAGTTGCGGAAAAAGCATTCGATAAAGTGCAGCATCCTTTCATAATGAAAGCCCTGGAATACATTGGTATAAAAGAAACATACCTAAACATAATAAAAGCTATATACGACAGACCCACAGCAAATATCATACTCAATGGGGAAAAACTGAAACCATTCCAATTAAGGTCCGAACCAGGCAAGGATGCCCACTCTCTCCACTCCTTTTCAACATAGTTCTGGAAGTCCTAGCTAGGGCAATAAGACAAGAGAAAGACATAAAAGGAATCCGAATATGGAAGGAAGAAATAAAGTAATCATTATACGCGGATAATATGATTCTCTATGTAGAGAACCCAGAAACATCAACAGAAAAACTGATTGAAATAATAAACCGATTAGTTAAGGTAACTGGACACCAAATCGACACGCAAAAATCAACAGCATTCATATATGCAAAGAATCAATCAGAAGAAGAAGATATTAGAAAAAAACACCCCATTTACCATTGCACCAAAGAAAACCAAATACTTGGGAATTGACCTAACAAAAGACATAAAAGACCTATACAAAGAAAACTATAAAACATTGTTAAAAGAAATAGAAGATGATGTAAAAAAATGGAAAGACATTCCCTGTACATGGATTGGAAAAATCAACATTATCAAAATGGCTATACTACCAAACCCATCCACAGATTCAATGCAATTCCAATAAATATCCCAATGATATATTTTAAAGAGATAGAACAAAAATTACTGAAATTCATATGGAACAACAAAAGACCCTGAATAACCAAAACGCTATTGACAAACAGAAGAGAGAACAGAGGTATTACTCTTCCAGACTTCAAACTGTACTACAAAGCCATAATACTTAAAACAGCATGGTACTGGTACAAAAACAGACAAACAGACCAATGGATCAGAATTGAATATCCAGAAATAAAACCACACATATACAGTCAATTAATCATTGACAAAGGGGCAAAAAACATACCCTGGAACAAGGATAGCCTCTTCAGTAA
>PVHY01026664.1:0-17013 GCA_004024945.1 Uropsilus gracilis
AGCACGCCCAGCTATTTTTTTGGAACTAGGTCTCGCTATGGGCCCCAGGCGAGGCGGGACTTGAACCGTGATCCCTAAGCCCCAGCTGCTTCATAGGCTGAAGCTTACAGGCACGAGCCACCGTTCCCAGCCCAGCACTTGTTAATGTTGCACAATATCTGCTTAATCTCATTCTGTGTTCAGGTGTTTGGGAACTATTTGAAAGTGAGCTGCAGATAGTATGGCTTTTGCTTTAAATTTCTTCAGTATGCATCTGGTAAAAGCAAAGGTATTCTCTGACAAAAGTTGGTACCATTCTATAGCTTTTTGAGAAAGGAATGGAAAGAAAAATTGAACTTTGTTAAGAGCCCAAAAATCCACAGTAAAATGTAATTAACAACAGTATGAGCTCATTAATATGGTTTTAAAAGATTTATCTTTTTTTCAACTTTTATGGGAAATTTTACTTGGTGTATAAAATTTTATATTTTTAGGCTTAACTTACATTCATATCATGACATTATTTTTACATTGATACATATTTCAGTTGAGCCAGACCGGGAGAAAGGATTTCATCTGGATGTTGAAGATTATCTTTCAGGAGTTTTAATTCTTGCTAGTGAATTGGTAAGAAACTCAACAATTTGCCAATTGTTTTTTTTCTGATCTGTCCACCTCAGTGTCAGTGCATATAAACATTTATACACAAATACGTATACAAATTCTGGGACAAATTACTTTCTAATTTATCTCTAAGTCTCTAAGTAGTCATTTATTTTGCACTGTGTTCACATTTTGTTTGTTCACGTTTTATGAACCATCAGAGTAATGACAAAAGTAATTTAATAGAGATGTACACTTACCAAGTATATTTTAAAAGATGATAAAACCTTTCTTTTTGACATATGTTCAAAATACTGTTAATTAATAATTGTTAGAGAACCATTTAACTACCTAATTGTATAAGTTATTCTTGCCTTTATCCCATAGTCTCCCTCTAGGAAACTGCCCTGTAAAAATAAGTGGAGGGTTAAAAAAAACATGAAAAAATTGTAGATCACAGAAATTCCAAAAAGGGGAGAATGTTATTTCAGTTATTAAGTAAAATTAGATAAAGGGGTTGTCAAAAATTTAATCATGAAGGACTTCATTGAAAAGTTTTGTGTCCTGAGGGTCTTCTAGTTATAGTTTGGAGGAAGACATGCTAAGAAGGAGCTCTTTCTCTTTTGTATGTAGTCGAGACTATCTGTCAACAGTGTGACTGCTGGAGACTACTCCCGACCTCTTCACATCTCCACCTTCATCAATGAGCTGGATTCTGGCTTTCGCCTTCTCAACTTGAAAAACGACTCTCTGAGGAAGCGCTATGATGGCTTGAAGTATGACGTGAAGAAAGTAGAGGAGGTGGTCTATGACCTGTCCATCCGCGGTTTTAATAAGGAGACGGCAGCAGCTTGTGTAGAGAAATAGGAGGCTCTCTCTGTACGTGGCCCTGCTGACCCCTGTGGTTGCCAGTGAGGGCAAGCACAGTGCCTCTCATGGTAGTTATGATGCCTGTTGCTAAACATCATGTGCTTTATTTTCTTAACCAGTTGTTTAAGAATCAGAATTGAAACACTTTTTTGGAGAGGGCAAAAGAAAAGCCTGTACAGGGACAGATTTTTCTTTGTGAATTTACTCTGTAATTTAGTGTATTTCAGTTCTGTCAGAAGTGTAAATGTCAGTCTCTTGGTAAAGTCTTTTTTCATGCTTACCTTGATGCTGTTGAGATACTGATTAAGAAGTTTATCGTCTTGTTTGTGATTCTTCCAAAAGTTTCCTTGATGTTTTCTATATCCAAATTAGCCATCCATCCATACCCAGGTGTAATTTGGATATAGTATAAAAATGCATAATTAAAAAGGATGGTTGCCAAGCAAAGGACTACTTATTTTATACTTTCTTTCCTAACTTTAAGTCTTGTGGGTAAGTCAGATGTTGAAATAGTTTGCGCGGGAGTTAAAGCCCTAGGGTTGTCTCTCACTGCCATCAAAATTTAAAAAATAAAATTGTAAAGTCAAATTCACATTATTTTGGGAAGTTTTGTGTAGGGGATTTAGTGATACCTTATTTGACTGTATTGACAAGTGGGAATTAGGATTTAATATTTTAAAGCACCTGTTTCCTGATGTTGCCTTAACTTTCTGCAACTGCAGCAATTAAGATTTGTCTTCATACACATTTTGAACTAAATGTGATGTTTCTAAACTATGAAAGATTTTTCCTAGCAGTTGGCTAGACCATTAAGTCTGGGAGCATAGTTACCCAGTCGAGTTAATTAGCAATATCCTGATTAGTATGTTCTGAGTGAAAAAATCGTGTGCTTTGTCTAGAGAAAGGATAGTCTTGATTTAAAAAAAGAGAATTGATTTGGTAATTTTTCTTAAAACATGCAATTCCTCGTAGTTGATGCCTGTCTCAGCTGTGGATTTACAATTTTGGTTAAGTCATGTCAATCTGTTCACACCCTTATCCCTCTCCATTTTCAGAAAGTACTAAGAATACTGACCACATGATTTTTACTATTGAATTAAATTTATTAAAATGGTGACTTAATCCAATGTTCTGGAGCTCACTGAACAGAAGGTGCTAACATTTCAATAAGTATTTAGCAGTACCAGTCTTTCATGCCTGATACTAGTTTGAGGTTCCTGTTTGTACAGAGGGCTATTTGACATTGCCATCAGAACTTTTATTAGGTTGCGTTACGGACAGATTGTATTTTCCAACATGAAGTAGAATTGAGACCTTGTTGGATCTTAGAATAATTTTCTTAGCAGCTCTTTCTGCAGGAGAGTTTGTAGACAGAAAAGATGTGTGAGAGTTTTAAAGTGGCTAATGTGGTCATCTGAAATGTGCAGTAATATATTACCTAGATTGAACATAAAAGACTTTTAATTATGTGATTAGACAGTTTGATAGTAGTTTTCTTTGCTGCTTTTAAGAATTGACCTGCTCTGGAATATTAAAGTTCTTGGCAGAATTAGTGAGTTTCAGTTTTAACAATTGCATTTTAAGTGGAGCACATTAGGGTCTCAACTCCAGTTGAGAATTTTTAGAGTCATACTTAACATTAGCATACTTTAGCATAGTATTTTAGTTGTGTTTGTCACTGGCTACTTGTGAAGCAAAAAAAATTTTTTGAGTGTATTTGTAATTAAGTCTTTTAACATGAGAAGTGTTCTATATGGAGAATAACTTTCTTAACTTTCTGCAACTGCAGAAACTTTCTGCAACTTTCTGAAACTTTCTGCAACTGCAACATTGGTTGAGGCTGATGAAGACCAGGGATGATAAGGCACATATTGCTATGTAATAATTAGCAACAATCAAATGATAGGAATCAGAATTTTTACTTTAAGTGCAGATAACATTTATGTGATCTACCTTGATTGGAAAATCAAAAGAATTTTAACCGAATACATTTGGAAGCCTTAGCTCTGGTTTTATTACAGCAGAATTGCTTTTTTCAATTTTAGGGAATGATCAGATTAGAGAAGGTAGAGCTGAATTAGTGGATGATTTCTTAAGGCTTTATTTAGGAAAATAGAACTCCATAAGTACATCATAAAATTTGTCTTAAATTTGAAGAAATGTTTGGTGAGAGACTTTAATAAAGAATGAAAACTACTTTGGTAGTGTTCTGAGATCTTAAGCAGGTAACTACAGAGATGAGACTGATGTACAAGTTGCTATCAGCACTTTCAGAATTGTCTACTCAGAAATTGCAGCTTGTTTATTTTTGGTGTAGCCCAGATCATTTGTTGTGTTCAGGTAGAGCATTATTGTGATACCTGATACCAGAATACTTCCCTCCTCCCTCCCTCCCCTTTTTTGTTTTTGTTTATTTTATTTTGTGTGTGTGTGTTGATGGCCACTTAGGGTACGAGAGAGAAATGAAACGAATCGGAGTAAGCCACAGCCGGCGGTCAAATGGAAGTATGAACCATGAGACAACTTTATTAACAAAAGGAGGAGGTATTTGTAGACACAGGTCGAGGGCCTGGCAGGGCCTGGTGAAGGTCTGGTGAATTCCATGAAAGATCAGCCATCCTGAGAGACAACATTCTAAAGCAAAGAGTAATTGAGGAAGGGGTAGTGTAGGGGTGGTCTCTAATCCTAGAAAGGGCTAACATTGATAAGGAAAAGCCTGGAGGCGCCAGGGCTATATCAAATGGCCATTCCAGATAGCCCCTAGGTTTTCTGAGGGGCCATTAATGAGAGAGGTTTTCCGAGAGAGGTTTTCCTGAGAGAGGTTTTCCTTTATCTCCTCCGGCATGACTCTTCTGGAATGCAAATGGCACACAGCATGTGTGTGTATGTATATGATATATATACATATATATAACATTACTGTGTACCCCAGGGTTTTCCCATTTCCATAACACCTGTTAGCCATCTTATTTTTTAAAAAAAATATAAATATTTTTATTGAATAAGTTTTGTTTACATTTGCCTTTTGGGTGTTCCTCCCCCATCACACCCCCCTGTCTTTCCATCTCTTCCTTCACTGCCATTTATTGTTTAATTTTTAGTCCCTTGGGTTCTTCCTTTTCTTTCCTCTAGCAATGTCCTTTTGTCTGATGTGGATGTGGTTTCTTGGGACACAGTGGCCTGTGCTTAGTTTTCCAAGTGTTTTTTTGGTACTGGCCACCAGTTCACACATGATTGTCTTCTTTCAGTGCCTCTGCCTTCTTTCTGGTCAGCTGTTCCGGCCCAGCTTCTGTCATATTATGTTCCTTCTTTGTTTTGTAATTCTGGTTGCTGGCGTTGGGAGCGTTTTTCCCAGCCCAAGTTTGTGCACCAGATTTTTGATTGAGATAGGCCCTGGGATATGGTTGGTCTGGTTTGTTGTGTGGGCACTGCCCATCTCTGTGGCTTTCCTCACCCCCTAAAGTGGGAGGGTCCTTTGATCATGCTGAAGGCATCTCTGAATGGGAAATTCTGTTCCCATCATTGTAGATCACAGTGGTTGTATTTCTGAGGTAGTTCGTCTCTATAATCAGTCTTATAGTTCTATGTCCCATGGATCTGACATGTTTGTTGTTCTGGAATACTTCTTTGTTTTTCACCTCTGTATTCATGTGTAATTGCCACAGAATCACTGGTTTAGTTGCTTCTGGTAAGGGTTGACTGGATTTGGAGAAGACCAGAGGGAATGACCCCTGCCACCCACTACCGCCCCCCAGCCCCACCCCCCCCAGCCCACCCGTGGGTCGGGGGATTCAGTGCCTGGCAGCATGGCTGAACTGGGCATGTGGGTGGGGCTACCCCTGCCTTTCCCAGCCACCTCATGGTAGGGTGACGGGGTGGGGGGCGCCCCCAGCCACTCCCTGCTGTCCTGGCAGCTGGCAGGGCTCCCCCTAACTTGTGCTCCCCAAACCCCAAAAGTAGCACAGCAGGCTGCATGACTGGAGGCTCAGTGCATGGCAGCATGGCTCTCTCTTTTCTTTTTTTGAAGAGGGAACAACTTTGGAGTCACACAGTCTTAGTTTTTAATCCTAGCTGTCATTTTACCAGTGGGGAAAAGCAAAGGCAGGGAGACCTGTGAGGAAGCTTCATGCTGCCTTTGAAGTTGTGTCAATTTAAGTAGCCTGATGGTGTAGGATAAATGAGTTTTCAGGGTTTTTCCCTTCCATTAACTTCTATGATGAGCGCCTGCGATATTTTACCTGCCTCATGATTGTATACACCTGGGCCCAGTGGGCGTGCACAGGTATGAGTGGGCACACCTGGGCCTAGAAGGTGGTGCTAATGTAGTGGCATCACCTGGGGGGAAGAGAGCAGAAAAAGTATGTGAAGATTCCTGGGGAGCTGGGAGGCTTCCCTGCCTCCCACCATGCCTGGCCAGGCCTTGCCTGGCTTATCTCTTTGCCTGGTGTGCCTGGTTCCTTGAGAGAGCATTAAAGCTTCTAAAATTGACTGAGGGCTCTGGGATTCTCATTTTCTGCTAGAACCAATAAAGAACCTTACCACATGGGAATGCCTGCACTACAGTTGGCATCATGAACAGGATGGTTGCACTACAGATGGACATGATTAGGTAAGTATGGATGAAGTACACTGAAAAAAAAACAAAACAAAAACAACAAGCCTACTTGGTGACTAATTGGAGTTGGGGGTAGAGATATGCTGTGGACTGCATGTCTAAGTGACCCCAAATTCATATATTGAAGCCTAATGGGACTTGTGGGAGGGAGTGGCTCCACCCTCATGAGTGAGATTAGTGCTGTTACCAGAGGGACCTAGAAAACTCATTCTTCCTTTGTGTTGAGGACAGAAGGCACTCTTTGAACCAGGAATCTCTGCTTTGTTCATAGACTTCTGTAGGGAAAATAGTTAATCAGGCTCTTTTCTGCCTTCCCATTGTTAACCTCTACGGCTGGCACCTGTGATCTGTGTTTTACTCTCAGGTTTCATTGCCCACATGTTATTCAAAAAGTGCTTGGGAGCATGAGTGTAGGCATGTGGGGCACCTGGGGCTGAGCGGTGTGAGCATATGGCCTGTACATGCGGATACCTGTGCTGAGGAGTGAAGGGTAATAGGGGCTCCTCATCACTCGTGTTCATTTCAGGGTCATTCTGTTGGGGTCATTCTGAGGCTAGTGGGCTCAGTTACTGCCTCTGCCTGCTGGTCTACCTGTGTCTGGTCTCCTGATTCTGCAGAAAAAGGAATGATAGAGATTCTGAAGGCTCTAAAATTCTCTTTTCATCTGCCTGAATCAAAAAGAAACCTGCTTGGCCTGGGACGGTTGCACAAGAACTTCCTAACCTGCAGAACTGTGAGGAATAAATGTTTGAAATGTTCATTGTGCAAACCACCCAGTCTAAAGTACTTTGTTGTGACTGCCTGGAGGATTAAGGCAAGTGAAGAGGAGTTGAAGGTACCAAAAATTGAGCATCAGAAAGAACAAACTTGGGCAAAATGGAGCTAGATTCTGGTAGAAGACAAGTGCATTTCTACAATTACCAGATTCCCTGTGCTAGTGAGAAGATGCATTGGTAGTTGTACTTTTTGAGTAAGAATTTGGAACCTGAGACTAGAGATGGAGTTCTTCAAACACACACACACACACACACACACACACACACACGTACATGTACATGTACACGTATATGTGTGTGTGTATGCTATGGACTGCATGGGTGTATATGACCCCCAATTTTATATATTGAAGCCTATATATGTCTATACAGAGAAACATATGTATAGACCTATATAAATTATATATAATCTATCTATCTATCTATCTATCTATCTATCTATCTATCTATCTATCTATCTATCTATCTATCTATCTATCTATCTATCTATCTATCATCTATCT
The DNA here is from genome assembly GCA_004024945.1 of Uropsilus gracilis. NCBI lineage: Eukaryota > Metazoa > Chordata > Mammalia > Eulipotyphla > Talpidae > Uropsilus > Uropsilus gracilis. The sequence continues at coordinate 7,347 of PVHY01026664.1, forward strand.
TAGTTAGAGGAAGTACTTGAATTTGACTGTGGAGGATCTTTTTCAAGTAGAGGGGTGTAGGACAGAAGTGGAGAAATTCATACTAGCAACCTACAGAGCCAATAGAGGTGATTTAAGGCATGAAGAGAAGATGGGGAAGAGCCTATGGCTCATTTCATTCCTTCTAGTTTAGGTTTGTCCAAACAGAAATATATGTGTACTGCTTCCTCCTGTCACTATCACAATCCTTTTTAAGACAAGTGTTTTGACTGCAGGAAAATCTATGAAAATGATGTCCAATCCCCAGACAAGAAATTTAGGCCTGTGTGTGCATGGTGGCACATGCCTGTAGGTGGCAGCCTTGGAAGCCACCGCTGGGGCTAGGGATTGCGGTTCGAGTTCCGCAGGGGGCATGTAGAGAGACCTAGTTCCAAAAAAATAGCTGGGTGTGGTGGCACGCACCTGTAATCCCAGCTACCTGGAATGCTGAGGCTGGGGATTGCTTGAGTCTGTGGTACCCCGGGCAACGTGAGCCTGCAGTTCCACAGGCAAAAATAGCGAGACCTAGTTTCAAAAAAAAAGAAATTTAGGCTTTACTGCCTTTATCATTTTTTTCCTTTATCATTTTTTTCTCTTACTTACTCTGTCCCTTATATCAGTTACTTGTGATCATCTGGTGTCATTTAATATTAATTAACATTTACCCACAGCCATCTGCTCTTGTTAGAGTTCTGTGTTCATGCATTTCAGCTGTGTGTTTCAGTGACAGAATGCTGGCCTTGCTGTGTGGATATTCCAGCTGTGTCTGCCAGCAAGACCAGTTCAAAAGTCAGTAAAGGCTTTCCTTCAACTTCTGGACCTTGTCCCTGTTTTCAAACCTGCTGATAAACTTTTTACTCATCCTGACAATTGAAGTGAAGCCATATTATTCTTCACAATTGGGGAATTGAAAGAGCAGGGTGTTTTGCTTACTGGAGGGAGGTCTGCAAGACTGTTTTAATCACAGAGGTGATTTTGGGAGTAGTGTTAGTGGATTGGGCACTTCTTTAATAAGCAGCTATTTAATTAGCTCCAAAACCCACACAACTACTAAGACAAAGATCCATAATCAGTGTCAAAGAAGACTACAATAAACTTTATTTTAGAACCTAATACACTTTACCTAAAGTATAATCAATAGGCTTCAGGACTTCATCCCTTTGCACCCAGAAGTTAGCTTTCAGATTTCCAAGAGTAAGAACTATGGAACAGAAGTTTCTCTTTAACTGCTTAACAGAGTCTGGCCAGTCACCTCCCTGGGGTGCACCCTATAGATGGATGTTAGGAAGGAAGTAGACAGGCTGCCCAGGAGGGTTGTGGCTTAGCCTTTTATGCCTTACTTTGGTCCTGGCGCACAAAGGACAAGATGTGATTGCAGCTTGTTTAACAAAACTGTCAAGGGAGCACCAGCATCCTTGGGCTGTGCCCTGCCTGTCTTATCAGGTAGCTTTTAGCTTCCCTCAGACTGAACAGTCTGGAAACTGACCCTCATTGAGGGAAAATAAAGAAAAGACCCTCATTGAGGGAAAATAAAGAAAAGCAGATCCACTGGGCAAAAAGATTTTTTGAGATAACTCTAGAAGAACCCTGACTTTAATCCTTATTTTATACACATTGGTGGGAAGAATAAGATGATCTTGTTTGGAGGTCTTCAAAGGCATGATAGTGGCTATGGAGGCACTAAGTGGAAGATAGGAAAGTACCTATCATTAATTCATGATAGATATTATGTATTTTTCTATTTTTTGACTTGTGTTCTGTGCTTATAAGGAAATGTAATCATTGTAGAAAATAATTGAGTTGCAAAATACCCTTAAAGATACCTACATGTATTATTTTTTTGCCTTGTGATTTATCCTAAATGTATTAGTGCCTTAACTATATTGAGGTACTGTGGATTCTACTTTCCCTATTCATCAGAAGCATTAACATTTTGCTAACCCCTATGTGAGTGCGTCTTTCCTTTCTCTTTGTGCATAACAGGTATCTTAGTTCAAGGTTCCCAGCAAGCTCCATGTAGAAGCCCCGCTTCTACAGTCAAGCCTTTTCTGACTTTTACAGCACATTTTGCTTTACCTTTTGTGCAAAGCTGGTATTCTGAAATAAACAATACAAATGGATATTCCTATGAAATTAGAAAAAAATGTCATGTTCTACTTAGTCAAAGCAGAAATTTTTATGTTCAAAATGTGGATTTTTACATTTATCACATGATCTCCCTGTGACACAGTTCATGTGATAGATACCTCAGGAGTTCAAGGCCCTGACAAATGAAGGTGTTTTCCCCAGTGGTTTCACTTTTTTTTTTTTACTTTTTACTGTTTGCACTTATATATCTAAATACATACTTATATAGCTAAATACTTATATATCTAAATACACAGTATCATTGTCTACCCCATTGCTCTCCCATCACCTTACTACCCATGTACCATTTTAGTCTTAGAGGTTTCACTTCTTAACCTGTCTTCTGTCTGCCATCTTTCACTTGCAAGCTGGTCATCTTTCTCTAGTCTTGAATTTTGATCACCACTTTGACACATCAGCATCAAGGTTTCAAAACTGATCCTTGTGCTGCTTTGAAAAACATCCTGACAGATCCTAAAAACAAACCCAAAACATGAAATTGCCCTGTGACTCCTGGACACTCACTGGAGAGTTGAAAGCACATCTGTATGAATACTTGTAAAAAACATTCCTGCAGCATATTTATAATGGGGCCAGGCACGGTGGTACGTGCCTTTAATCCCAGCCTAAGAAAGGAGGCTGAGGCTAGGAATTGCTTGAGTCCTCAGATTCGAGACCCACCCCAGGCAACATAGCAAGACCTAGTCTCAAAAAAATAGCTGGGCATGGTGGCACACACCTGTAATCCCATCTACCTTGGGAGGCTGAGACTGGGGGTCACCTGAGTGTGGGGGATCCCAGATCTGATTGGGATCTGGACTACTCACATCTCATTCCAGATTGGGAATACCCCAGGCAACAAAGTGAGACCTAGTCTCAAAAAACAAAACAAAAAACCAAAAAACATTTATAATGACCAAAGAGTAGATTGGAATCAATCTAAATGTCCATTAACTAATGAGTGGATAACAGTGTTATAGCCACACAATGGGAAATGATTGGATAATAAAAAGGAAGTATGGGTACATGCTACAGCATGAGTAAAATTCTAAAACATGGTAACTGAAAAAATTTACATAATTCAATTTATTTGAAAGTTCAGAATATGGAAATCTATAGTGACAGAAGGCTGTTGTGGGGATGTGGTAGGTATGAAATGGGGTGAGGATGGAATGGGAAGTTATTACTAATGAATATAAGGTCCTTTTTAGGGTGATGGTTATATAATCATGTGATATACTAAAAAGTAGTGAACTAGACACTTAAAAAGGATGCATTGTACCATGATGCATTGTAATGGCAAGATCAGCTTTTAATTACCTACCCAAATGGTTCATGATTTCTCTGCCTTCATTTTTGTGGGCAGAAGCCCCAAATGCCAGATACTGAGCTAGGAGCTAGGGGTTACATGCATGCAGTATTTAATCTCCCTACAATGTTTGTGTTGGCCATTATCTTTGTTCCTAGACACAGTGCACACAGGGCACAGGGCTGACTGCCTGATGGCATCCAGTGAATCTGATACACGGTAGTGACGCAGTTAAAAATTGTATTGGTGCCAAGATACCCTGGTGGCAGAGTCTGAGAGAAAGACCCTGTGTGAGAGAAAATGGGAAGCGGATGAGAGGGCGTATAAAAAGGGAGGAGTGAGGAGAGAAGAGGGAGGAAAGGAAGGAAAGAGAGAAAAGAATGGCGGATTGAGAGAACAGGCCCATGTGGCTTGCCCAGGGGAAGCCCCTGAAAGAGTGAGCTGATAGTGACAAGGAGCCACATAGTGGGAGAGTGGCTGCAAGAGATGTAGCCGGTGTAGAGTCAGATGCCAGAATGGCCGGCTCAGGGTGACCAGGGCTGCTGAGGGCAGACCAGATACCACTCAAGGCGGGCCGCAGCAAGGTGGCAGATTTGGAAAGCTGATTTGTGCATTAGCAATTGTGGAAGCAGTTTGAAGAACCTTGGAGAAGCGGAGCAGCTCGGAACACTGGAGAGAGAAGAAGCAAAGAGAAGACACTAGAGAAAGACTGGAATTTGCTGAGTGCTTGCATTAGCTTTGGAGGGGCAAAAGGCCACTATATTGGACATATGTCTTTGGGACCTTTGGGACAGAAAATGGTGACTGGGTAAGATAACTGGCCACTTTTGGCATTAAGAACTTTTTTTTTCCTGCTTAATTTCCCTTGTTAATAAACCCTGTTAATTATATATATGATTATATATACATATAATTTAAAAAATTAAAAAAAATGCTTTTGTCTGGCAACTGCTATGTGCAGCTGTTGCAGACCTGTGGCTTGTTGGTTAGAGGCTTCTGACCCTTTTGACCCAATTTCAAATCCATGGTTCAGCCTAACTAGTCCTAAGCCTTCCTGCATTGCCCCCTGTCTCAGCCCTTGAGCTCAATATGTGGGAAGCCAATATGAGTTCTTCTCCATTGTCTCCACTATACATCTAATCTAAGTAGATTGTACTTTCTGATGCCTCTTTTTTTTTTTAGGAATAGATCTTTAGTTTTGTGATATATGGCTTCCCTTTGTATTTATTTATTAAGCTCTACATATGTATATATATATATATATATATATATATATATATATACATCTTATGTATTTTTCCTGTACATACATTTCACGAGACAAGTAAAAAACATTATGGGGTATGTAAGAATATTTTCAATGGAAAACTGATACACACCTGTAAATAGTATTACATAGAAATGAATTTTGCTTTGTAGCAAGCAAATTTAAATAAAAGGATTTTGCCATGTGGGCATTTTACTTGAGATCAATCTATAAAAGATTACTCACTGATGAGCAAGTTTTGAGGCTAGCAATACAATGACATTATCTGATTTTTATATGAGAGTTCTTATACAACTGTCAGTTCTGAACCTTGTTCAGTTTGATGTTAGGTAGTTTATTCTTTTAAATGACTCCCATGAGTTACAACACAATATCCCAATACTCAATTGGTAATATTGTAACATACACTTCTTAAGAATTTATTGTGAGAAAACTCCAGATGAAAATTTTATAATTATTGAAACACCACACACAATTTATTATGTACACGTATAAACAATGACTATTTCCTATAGGCTTTTCCAACTTTATCATTAGGATTTTAGAGGATTTTTAATAAAGCACTCAGTGAAAACTTATTTGCAATTTCATGTTTACATACTGAATTTTAATATATGTATATTAATCCATCTGCTTATCCTTTTCTGTGTCATCTAGATCATTATCAAAATCTAAATCATTATCACTTTCTTCTTTGTTTCCTCTACACCTTCTTCTGTGGTTGAACTGTACATTATTTTCAATGTTTTCTGTCTTTTCTGGTTTTTCACTAAACGGAATAACAATGTCTTCTTTCTTTGCACATTTTGCACACACATCAAGTTCAGCCACACATGGTCTAAACATTATGTGATAAGAATCTTTCACTGTCTTTTGTAAACATTTAACACATTTCTTAGGCTGTGACAGTGGTTTGTATTTGCTGTATTTCACATGCCATTCAAGAACTTCTTTACAATGCTGACATACTCCATCATGAAGTTTTGCATTAATTTTCTTGGTCTGAACACTCTTATCAAACTTGTCATTTTTGAAGCTAAACTTGTTCTGGTGCTTATGAGGCCTGGAACGGGCCACGTTCCCCTTCTGAGAGCTCATCGTGGAAACTACAATCTCCTCGCCCCAGGACGAGAAAAATGTACAGAAGACCTAGACACCATATTGCACCTCACAAGTGGAAATTACTGTCACTGACTCCTCCTGATGCCTCATGTCTTTTTCCTGCTTTCAGTGTATTCCACCTCTTTCCTGGATCGGAATGCCATCACTTATTACCAGGTCCATTCCAAGAGCTCACTAGTCTCCTGTCTTCCAAACTTTCCTTCCTTTATTATTATTCCAGTTCTTTGCTGCCACAAAATTGTACTGAAGGCTGATTCTGTTGTCTACTCTGAGATCCCCAAATACCACTTGTGTCCAAATGGACTGTTTCCATCTTAGCATCTGAAGTTTTATTTATTTATTTATTTTTTTGAGACAAGATCTCGCTATTTTTGCCCGTAGAACTGCAGGCTCATGTTGTCCAGGGTACCACGGACTCAAGCAATCCCCAGCCTCAGCTTCCCAGGTAGCTGGGATTACAGGCGTGCACCACCACATCCAGCTATTTTTTTGGAACTAGGTCTCGCTACGGGCCCCAGGCGGGACTCGAACCATGATCCCTAGCTCCGGCCGCTTCATAGGCTGAAGCTTACAGGCATGAACCACTGTCCCCGCCTTAAAGTTTTTGATAGTAGTGCTTCTCTTTGTTTCTGCCTGTGACCCTCTGCATAACCCTGAACACTACTCACTGTACTTTTGGAAGAATAGCTACAGCAGTTTGGACTCCACCAAAGGCTCTACTGACCAATCAGAAGAGAAGCATATCTTGACATTTGAAAGGGGAAACATTCCGGGGCCTTTGGGACTCCTCAACTCTGCTAGTAATAAAATAGCAGAGTTTTAAATGGGGAACAGTTTTTTCTCCTTGGGAACCCTGGGACTTGTTTGGAAATATTTTTCGCTATCACCATGGGGGTGGGGGTGGGGGGTAAGGGAGTGTTACTGGCATCTGGTGGGGGTGAAGCCAGGGACGGTGCTAAACATCCTCCAAACAAGGCAAGGGCAGGCCTACATCAGTCCTAAATGTCAGTAGAGCCAAGGTTGAGCAACTGTGTGCTCACGCAAACAATTTTACTGTTGAAATGTAGTAAAGAATAAATGAAAACTGATTCAGATGTGCAAGGAAAAGTCCTGCATATCAGCAACGAAAGCAATATAGGAAGGCCATTTTGAGATGAACTGAGCAGAGGATGAGTTCAGTCACCAGCTAAGTGCTTCATGCTGAAGAAGCCAGGTGCTCAGTCGCCTCCAGGCCCCATCCCCAGTGCCAAAGCACCTGGCATATTAGCATGAATAGAGTTGTGACTGGATTAACACTTGCCTGTTTTCTTGTCTTCATTCCTGCTAGGCCTGAGTTCTTTGCAGGTGGGCTTGTGTCTTGCTCATCATTGAATGCCAGCCTCACACACCAGTGCCTGGCATGTAAAAAAGGCTTAGCAAATATTTTTAGATTTGAATGAAAGGATGAAGTGCATAATTCAAATTTTATCTCAGCAAAGGGAATAAGTGGAAATTTAAAAAATTACATTTTCTGTGGAAATTTTAGTCTTTGGTGAACAGATAAAATAAGATGCTAACCTCTGAAATTTCAAGCACCTTTCTGTAATAGAGAGCAAATAAAACCATAGTCTGGCTTATGGGAACCCCAATTTCTTGCTTTCTCCTCTTAGCCACTTCTGTTCACTAGCAGGTGTGGAGAACTGTTAGATCTTCTTCAGAAGATGCACAGGAAGGGACTACCGAGGAGACCCCAGGGAGTTGCTGAAGGATGGATGATAGAATTGCATCATTCATTTCACATGAACATTTCAATGTCTACATTGGGGTTGACCATAGCTCTACACTGGAGGCAATAGGAAGGTGTCTTGTTTGAGACTGTTTGCTTATATATAGTCAGGAGATTGGAGTGATCTTTGTTCCCATTAATTGGGAAACTGATGAGAAAAATCACATAACTTCTCCAAGTCAAAGATTATTGTATCTTTGACACATGGGAGTGCATTCTGCAGGTGAACCATCTGGTAGCTTATTATGAGTTAGAAGACTTTATAAGCCATAGAATAAAATATTTTATTTGAAAAGATAGAAATGCTTGCTGAAGCTATACAGAAGATTATACCTGGCACTTCCTTTTAAATTGTGTTTTTTCTATTTATTTTTTATTTATATATATTTCACATCATTTAAATTGTGTTTAACTAAACAACATTGATCATTCTAACCATTTTGAAGTGTACAGTTTTGTGACACTAAGTGTACTCTGTTGTACAGCCGTTGTCACCATCATTTTCCATCTCCCCCACCAGAAACTGCACCACTGAACCATTGAACACTGACCCCCCCCATTAATATTAGAGATGGTCTTTATTCCTTTTATTACCTGCATATTGCTCCACTGTGTATCCCATAGTTGATCCAAGTAAATCTCTGTTGATAGATGTTCAGATGTTTTAGTCCTTTGTTATTATAGTGCTGTGATTAATCATTTTGTGTAAGGATTATTTTTTCATTTTTGTTGATGTTTCTTTGAAGTAAAAGTAGTATAGCTGGTGCAAATGGGAAGTACCTATGTAATTTTGCTAGATGTTGCCAAATTTCCCTCTACAGGAATGTAATTTGCATTCCATCCTCAATGTTAGAAAATTTGTTCCCTCACAGTTTCATCAATGTGTTTTAAGCATATGGATTATTATTTACCAAGTGACAAATGGCATTTCCCTGTGATTTTAATTTACATTTCACTTGTTGTGAGGTTGGTTGTGATAGGGTGTGCCCCCCCCTCCTGTTTAAGATTGCAGATTTCAAGGACAGGTAATGTTAAAATGGGGGAATGACCTTAGCTGGAATTTCCCTTCAGGGGGATGCAGAGGGAAAGAAAGAAGTGAAATAGTCAAGGTGAAACAGATTTCCTGGAAGGCGGGAAATCAGGGTATATAAAGGGTGTGCAAACAAAGAGAAGGATTCTATTCAGGATTCAGGATTCAATTCGATTGGATTGGGATTCCAATATGGAGAGGAGATGGGAATCGGCCATCTTGTAAAGATGTGAGCCATGTGAGCTTGGCCATGTGGCCACTGAGGGCCTTCAACCCTCGTCTGACCCAGGCTGGCAGCATGTGTGCTGAAAGCAGTTAAGGAGTTTGCAGATTTGAACTCCGTGTTGGAGTTTGTTTTGCTGAGTTTAACTTGTGTCTGCGAGAGGCCATGCAAAAGTTAGGCCTGAGAAGAAAGTGAACTTTGCTGGTTTGGCACCATGGAGTTCCTGCTACCTGAAGGTGACAAGGAGAAGACAGCGTGGAAGACAATGAGGAGTATTCAAAGGAACATGTCTTCAAGCGTCTGGAGATGGACTCTGTCTGGACACTGGTGAGACGATTAGGACTGAGAGACTGAGGATTTTGGGGCAATCTGGGAAAGGACTTTGGACAATACTGAGAAAGGGTTTGGACAATGTTGAAGTATTCTGAGTCTTACATATTTCTTTTGTAATTATTAGGATAATTAGAAATCACTTTGTTAGAAATAAATTAGTCTGCACTGCACTGATAGTCTTACATTGGGTTGGTATTTTGGTTGAGAAGGCTGGGGATGGTGGTAAGAACCCACGAGTGGAAAGTTTAAACTGTGTTTTAAAGTTTTTCTTTTCTAAAACTAAAAGCATTCCAGCTGAGATCTGGAACCAGGCAAGGATGTCCACTCTCCCCACTACTCTTTAATATTGTATTGGAAGTCCTAGCTAGGGCAATAAGGCAAGAGAAAGGCATAAAAGGAATACAAATAGGTAAAGAGGAACTGAAACTATCATTATATGCAGATGATATGATTCTCTACATAGATGACCCCAA
>PVHY01026665.1:0-17030 GCA_004024945.1 Uropsilus gracilis
TAACTTCTGTCAAAGCAATCTTCTTTCATCTACCTGCAGGAAAGTTTAGAAAAGAAGCTTTATAGCTAGGTATGTTACCATTCTGAATTAAATTTTAAACTAAGATGAAATGGATTTTCTTCCATGACACTATATCTCATCTAAGACTGACAGATATTTTCTGATGTTATCTTAATATAACCTTCTGGCTAGAACTAAAGTTTGTGTTGGTTGAATGTTAATGAAAGTCACTTCTCAATCAGCTACACCTGACTATTCAGAACATGGGTGGTTCATTTTGAAAAACATTTGTGGGTGCTGGGGATGGATAAGTCCACACATTGGAGTGGACATCAAAATAAGATAATATGTCTCTGAACTGACCCCTGAGCTGTTCATGGGGCCATATCTAATTTTTCCCTATTCCTTAAAATATATGAAATGATTCTTTTCTTTTGGTAGCGTCATATATGAAAATTCATTGCAAAACAGCTTCAGATGTTGCTGGGCAGATAACACAGGAAATGTTAAAACTACATTCCCTTGACACATCATTATTACCAGCTCAACTCATATTTTTCTTTTTGGAGATTAAATGTCTATAATCATAGTGGAGCCTTGTTTCACCTGCTGATTTATTTTGGAAAACTCTCAGTTGTCTCTCTTCATGGCTCTTTATTGTCCTGTTGTTCTAATCCATTATTTTCAATGCATTTATGATTCAAAGGTTTATCCACCCAAAATATATGCTATTCAAAAAAAGACACCAGAATTTTAACGTGGGAACTCCAACGGGAAAAGCTGCTCACAGCACAGGGACCTGGAAGGGCCCAGTGGCGCAGGACAACTCCTGTTGCCAAGGTAATGCACCTGCGAGCTAGGAGGGTCCTGCATTTGGACTGAGTTTACCAAAGACTGAGGTTTAACACTGGGAACTCCAGCAGGAAAAATGGCTCACAGCACAGGGTCCCAGAAGGGCCCAGCTGCTATGCAGTCATGGTGCATACTAGGGAACCAAGGACACTGACTATCCAAGTCTGTCAATACACCCCAACCAAAAAGGTTTATACAACAAACCCTAAACACACCAGTAAATAAAGCTACATGCTCGGGGGCACTGGAAAACATTTAAAACCCATCTACCTAAAAGAGGAGAAAGAACAAAAAAAGAAGATAGACAATACAATAGAAACCACATATATGCACCACATCCACTGGCTGAAAAGAAACTTGTCCCCCAAAATAACCAACGGAAACAAGGTATATCCACCACAGCAGCAAAAGCACAGAGGCAAAAATAACCACAACTTGGTCAACTTCACCATGCCATCTAATTCTAGAACAGCAGTGAATCAATACATAGAGCAAGCCCAAAGGGAAAACACAGGAAGGAGGAAGAATACAAATACTAAAGCAAGCCCTAAGAAGAATAACTCACCACCAAAGGATAAACAATCTGCAGAAACCAACATGAAGGACATGGAAGAAATGCTATCTATTTTAGATAAAGAGTTCAGAATCTATTTGTTAAAAGCATTAAAAGATGCAAGAGAAGATGGGGAAAAAAGGGAAAGCAACTTTCAATGAGCTAAGAGAAGAAGTAGAAAAATACAAGAAAAGAATTCAGCAAAATGAGCAATATCATTTACAAACAGAAGAATGAGATTGAAATCCTAAATAAGAAGCTGAACAAGATACAGTTTCTAAGAGGAACAATAGAAGATCTCAAAAATGTAGGGAAAAGCCAGGAAAGCAGATTAGAAGAATGAATTAGCACACTAGAGGACATAGAAGTAGAGAGGACAAAGAAAGAAAAAGAGAGAGAAAAACAAAGTAAGAAGACAGAAGAAAAATATCCGAGATCTGTCAGATACCCTAAAGAAAACAAATATAAGAGTAATTGGAATCCCAGAAGAAGAGAAAGACATAGGGTCCAAAAGGCTTTTCAATGAAATAATGGAGGAAAAATGAAAATAGACACACAGGAAGCAAAAAGGACACCAGACTACTTTAATGAAAGAAAAAACACAGTAAGACATATCATAGTAAAACTCTCAAGAGCCAAAGATAAAGAAAAAAATTATGAGATTAACAAGAGATAGGAAACAGATAACAAAGAAAAACCCATTAGACTGACTTCAGATTTCTCACAAGAAACATTCCAAGCAAGGAGAGAATGGGGCCACATCTTCAAAACACTCCAAGACAGAAAGTGCCAGCCAAGAATACTCAACCCAGCAAAACTGTCCTTTATGAAGGAAAAATTAGAATCTTCTCAGATAAACAAAGCCTCCAGAAATTTGCTACTACCTAATATCCACTCCAAGAACTTCTGCAAGAAGCCCTAAGACCGAAACCCACAGAAGAATAAAAAGAATGAATAATTAAACAAGAAGAAGAAGAAACTAAAACAGAACCCCAAATGACCACCAGGAACCCAATGTTAGAACCTCAACTGTCAATAGTTACTCTAAATGTCGAAAGGCTAAACTCATCAGTCAAAAGACACAGTTGTAGACTGGATTAAAAGACAGAACCCAACATTCTGCTGCCTCCAAGAAACATATCGAAGGTAAAAGGATGGAAAACAATTTTACAATTGGCAGAGGTAGCCATTTGTATAGCAGACAAAGCAGATTTCAAAATAAAAAAAAATAACAAAGGATAAAGGTCACTTTAATGGTTCAAGGGTCAACCCACCAAAAAGATATAACAATTATCAACATATACTCACCAAATGAGGGTGTACCAAGATTCATAAGACAGCTACTAAGAACTGAAAACAAATGTTGGTGAAGATATATATGTAGTAGGAGACTTTAACACCCCACTCTCAACAAAGGACAGATTAAAAAAAAAAACAACGAAGCTACACAGGAAGAAGCTTTAAAAGAAGACCTAGACAAAATGAACCTAATAGATATCTACAGGACACTACACCCACAAGGAAAAGAATACACCTTCTTCTCAAGTGCACCTGGGTCATTCTCTAAAATTGACCACATATTAGGTCACAAGGCAAACTTGAATAAATACACAAAGATTAAAATAATACCAACTTTCTTCTCAGATCATAAAGGCATCAAACTAGAAATCAACAATGAAAAGAAAGCAAGAAGAGCATCCAACACTTGGAGACGTTCCACATGCTACTAAATGAAGAAAGGGTAATTGAAGAAATTAAAAAAGAAATTAAAACCTACTTTGAAACAAACAACAAAGAGGAAGACACAGCATTCCAAAATGTCTGGAATGCAGCAAAAGCGTATCTAAGAGGAAGGTTCATAGCAATACAGGCCCATATCAAAAAGCAATAAAATAACCAAAGAAATAACCTTATCTCCCAAATCAAAAAATTAGAAAAAAAGTAACAAAAAAATTCAAAACCCAGAAGAAGACAGGAAATAAAAAAAATAGAAGAAATTAATAACCTGGAAACCAAAAAGACTATCTAGAAGATCAACAAAACCAAAAGCTGGTTCTTTGAAAAAAATAAATAAAATTGACAAACCCCTTGCAAAGCTCACAAAGGAAAGAAGAGGGGAAATTTAAATAAACAGGATCACAAATGAGAGCAGAGAAATTACAACAAATATAAAATAAATCCAAAGGATAATAAGAGAGTACTATGAATAACTTTATGGAAATAAATACAACAACCTGGATGAGATGGACAGATTCTTAGAAAGACACACTACCTAAAATTGAGCAAAGAAGACATAGAGAACTTAAACCAATTACAAGCAGCAAAATAGAAGCAGTCATCAAAACTCTACCTAAAAACAAGAGCCCAGGACCAGTTGACTTTATTAATGAATTCTACCAGACATTTAAAGATTAATGCCTGCACTACTAAAACTTTTCCAAAATACTGAAAGAAGGAAAACTGCCAAACATATTCTATGAAGCAAACATCACACTCATACCAAAATCAAATAAGGATAGCACCAAGGAAGAAAACTATAGACCAATTTCCCTAATAAACACAGATGCAAAAATTTTAAACAAAACCCTAGCAAATAGAATCCAATGATGCATAAAAAGCATAATTCACCATGACCAAGTGGGATTTATCCCAGGGGCACAAGGATGGTTCAACATCTGGAAATCAATTAACATAATCCACCACATTAACTAAGAGTAAAACAAAAACCACATGATCATATCAATAGATACAGAGAAAGCATTCAACAAAGTCCAGCATCCATTCATGATAAAAGCCCTTGAAAAATCGGGGATTAAAGGAACATACCTCTCAACATAATAAGAGCTGTCTATGACAAGTCTATGGCAAATATCATCCTAAATGAGGAAAAACTAAAATCATTCCAATTAGAATCTGGAACAAGGCAAGGATGCCCACTCTCCCCACTACTTTTTAACATTGTTCTGGAGGTTTTAACTAGGGCAATAAGGCAAGAGAAAGAAATAAAAGAGATACAAATGGGAAAAGAAGAACTGAAGCTATCATTATATGCAGATGACATGATTCTCTATATAGAGAACCCAAAAAAACCCATGTATAAACTACATGAAATAATAAACCAGTTCAGTAAGGTAGCCAGATACAAAATCAACACACAGAAGTTGGTAGCTTTCCTATACACAAGAAAACAAGAAGAGGAAGAAGAAATTTAAAAAGCCATCCTGTTTACCATCACACCAAAAACAATTAAATACCTGGGAATAAACCTAACAAAACATGTGAAAGATCTATAAAAAAAAAAAACTTTAAAAAGCTTTGAAAAGAGATAGAAGAAGACAGAAGGAAATGGAAAGACATTCCCTGCTCATGGATTGGAAGAATTAACATCATCAAAATGGCCATCCTTCCAAAAGCCATCTGCAGATTCAATGCAATCCCTATAAAAATTCCAATGACATTCTTTAAAGAGATAGAAAAACAATTACATAAGTTCATATGGAATAACAAAAGACCTCAAATATCAAAAAGCTTTCTGGCCAAAAAAGAGAATGGAGGCCCAACTATCCCAGGCCTCAAGTTATACTACAAAGTCATAATAATTAAAACAGCATAGTACTGGTACAACAGACAATCAGACCAATGGTACAGAATTGAGTCTCAGAAATAAAACCACACATATATAGTCAACTAATCTTTGACAAAGGAGGGAAAAATTTACATTGGAACAAAGATAGCCTCTTCAATAAATTATGCTGGGAAAGTTGGACTAAGACCTGCAAAAAAGTGGACCAAGACAACATTCTCACACCTTGTACAAAAACCAACTGAAAATGGATAAAATACTTAAATGTCAGACCTGAAACCATAACATATATAGAAAAAAACTTGGGAAAAACCCTCCATGAATTACAATTCAGAAATCCCTTTCTGGAAAAATCTACAGATGGCAAAAAAATGAAGGAAAACATAAACAGATGGGACTACATCAAATTAAAAAGCTTCTGTACAGCAATAGAGACAACAGAAAAAACTGAAAGAAGCCCAACCTAATGGGAAAAAACTTTTGCCCTCCACAAGAGTGATAAGGGCTTAATAACGAAGTTCCACAAGGAACTCACACAATTAAACAAGAGCAAAACAAGAAGTCCAATCAGAAAATGGGGAGAAGAACTAAAAAGACATTTCTCCATAGAGGAAATACAAATGGCCAACAGGCTCATGATAAATTGCTCAATGTCACTAGCAATAAGGGAAATGCCAATCAAAACCACAATGAGTTACCACCTAACACCAGTAAGAATGGCCCATAAAACAGGCAACAACAAGTGCTGGCGAGGATGTGGAGAGAAGGGGACACTCTTTTACACTGCTGATGGGATTGTAAACTGGTTCAACCTCTATGGGAAGCTGTGTGGAGGACCCTCAAATTAATGAAATTGGAACTACAATATGACCCAGCAATTGCTCTCTTGGGAATCTACCCTAAGGAGACCTCAATGCTTGTACATAGGGACACCTGTGCTCAGATGTTTATTGCAGCACTATTTATCATTGCAAGGACAAGGAAGCAACTGAAATGTCCGAAAACAGATGACTGAATGAAAAAGATGTGGTATATATACACAATGGAATATTACTCATCAATTAAAAATGGTAAATTGGATGATTTTATGATAACATGGATGACTTAGAAGAAATCATATTAGCAGAAACAAGTTAAAAAGGAAAAGACAGGAAACAAATGGTTTCACTACTATATGGAACATGGGAAAGATAAACAAAAAGCCATGAAGAAAAGTCAAAACAAGCCAACAACCAAATTAAAGTACACAACTTGGGGGGGGCAGTACAGGGTGGGAATGGTCAGGGGGGGTGGACCCCAGAGATCACAAAGATGTGAAATTTATATATAAATAAATTATTTAATATTATAAAAAGTTTATATTAAACAAACAAACAAAAAACCAAAAAAGATACCAGTCCACTTACACTTCTCCATCCATCCTCACTTTCCAAACTTGCTTGGGTATAGTTGGTTTAAATTCTTTTAGCATTTTATTTTAGTAGTTACCTTCAAGCTTCTAAAGGATATGTTTTCTATTTTTTTTTAATTCATCAGTATTAAACATATTCTATTGACTTTGTCTGATAATAGGTGATGATTTATTTCACACCTACCATCTTAATCCTTCCTGGATAGCCCTAACATTACATCTGAATATCAACAATTGGTCTTTACAATCTTTTAGTTATATTTTAACCATCAAGACAAGTGTTCTATGAAGGTTATATTCCCTTTTTGTGTGTGTAACTTTTACTTCTCCACTCACACTATTCTCTCTGAAACTACTGTCAAGCTTCTCAAAAAGCTCCAGCAGATTTTTTGTCACTGATTTTTATGCAAATGCTCCATTCTAGCAGATGGCACCTTCTTCCCCTCAATCTGCTTGTTGATTGATTTATTCAGCAAACAGTTTGAATTTCTTCTTCATTTTTACACCTGTCTTTCTAGTAATTTTTTTTGAAGCCTCATACCTGGGGTCACCAGCCCTGCAGTGATGCCCCAGCCTATTTCCTGCCTCTTCTGAAGGCTGGAATGAGTGAAGGAGGTGGAGGTCATACTTCTAAGAAAAACAAGTGGGCCCATAAAGTAATCCTGGCTCTCTGATTCCTGCCAGTGTTGGTAGGAAACAGAACGGAATACTATTCAGCTATGAAAAAATACCATCTTCAACAACATGGATACCTAAAGGGTATTATGTTAAGTCAGAAAAAGACAAACATCCCATGATTTCATTCATTGTGGTACATAAATAAAATTAATTATTAATAAATTGTTTAGTAAATATAATTAAAATGATCTTTGGAGATAGAGAGCTGTATAGAACCACTATCTATCTATACAGAGAGAGAGTTGTATAGAACTCTAGGCAATTAATAGACTATAGGAGCAAAACAATGGTGACCAGAAGGGAAGGGAGAATGGGGTAGGTCAGTTGGGTGAAATGAGTCAACTGGATGGTAGGGTGAAAGCCAAGTTGTTGGCAGTGACCATAGCACAGTCTACACAGATGCTCATCTATAAGGTTGTACATAGTCCCACACATTGTAAGCCAAGGTTACTTCCACCTGGAAAATAATGAGTAAGTAGGTAAGTAAGTGAAGTAAAGCAGTTGAGGTAGTTTTGAGCAAAGTTCCCAGCTTCTGGTTAAGAATGAAACAGGTCAAGGTGGTCGCTGGGAAATAGAGATAGTGCCATTTTGCAAGTCCTCATATGACTTAGATGCTCTGGTGGAGGCATTTGGAATTGGCCTTTGTTTCTCAAAGATGAACAGATAGGGTCCTGCCAATCACCTCACATGTCAATTTTTCTTTCCTTGGAGCAACATGAAGAAGCAAATTAAAAATATGTGCCAGCCAGGTGGAGGGAAAGACACAGAAGGAGAAAGAAAGCTATATTTCAGTACCTTTGGTGGCACTTTTTTAAAAACTGCTTTTCAAACAAAGGATTTCCCATGTTTTAATTTGCACCAGACTCCAGAAACCATGAGATTCGCCCAATTCGTTCTTTGGTTTAATCAACAGGCATTGCTTCGGGTACCATGTGCCTATCTGGAACGTTCAGTTTAAGACCCCATCTTGGAGGAATTTCTGACTGTAGAAGCTAGATTTATAGTCATAGACAGATTCCACACTATATGAACACCAAGGTTAAGTGTCTAAGAATGGGCATAAGTAGCCGAACAGGAGACAGAGCATGGTCTTGCTGAAAACTACAGTTACTGTGTACTCAGGCTCAGTGGTCGACCACTCAAAGTTGACTGAACCCAAGAAGCATGAGTGAGATACAAAAGCTAGATCTACTCAGAGCCGGCATTTCTTGGTGATGGCGGTTTCATGCCCTAGGGAAGTCATCTTGGATCTTGGTGCTCAGGTTGGGTCTTTAGAAGGGAATTTCAGGCAAAAACAAATTTTAGCAGGTCCCCCCTGTTACTAAGACAATCAAAATGCCTTGGAGATAGAAGGGTGTTTTGGATCACTTCTCCAGGATTCATCTGTTGGCCAAGACAGTCAGCAGAGAAGCCTAGTGGTTTGCTTAAGATCTTCTGGGGGAGCTCATGGGCTATTCCCATAATGCACGCAACATTTCAAAGTTGGTGATAATGGTTAACTGAGGCTAACTGAGCCAAAGCTTTCTTTCTGGTTTCTTTTTTGTTTTTACGTTTTCAGTATAACTTGCTTAAAAAACAATTGCCTTGAAAATTGGGCCTTCTGGGAAGAGAGTCAGGATGCGGTCTAATTCTATGTTTTGGTCCTCAGATGGGAGCATGGGGAGGGCATGGTCCCTCACCAAAGGATGAAACATGTCAGTCACTGGTTTTGTGAATAGCTGGAGCTTATTCCCCTTTCCACTTCACAGTTTAGATTTAGACTGAATACTTCCTACTCCAAATGCCCGTGTGTGTTCCCAAGGCCCACAGGGCTGCACTTTGTCTCTCAGGAGTCACGGGCCTCTCTGGCATCCGAGTCACCATTGAGTCACTCTGAGCTGAGTGGATGCGATCAGGCTGTCCTGAGACCAGGAGAGGGTCATCCATGGATAACCCAGAGCATGTAGCATTCCCTCAAAACACCTCACCCCAGTAGCCCTGGACTTTCTAACAGCTGAGCCTCTGGCTTGTTTGTGTGACTCTTACCACATTAAGTCACACCAGTTGGGGAACGAGGACAGGGCAGACAAGAGAAGCAAGTCACTCCTCAGCCAACAGGTGCCTGTGTGAAGACCCTGAGTCCCAGGGGTACAAAGGCAAAGAAACAGCCATATTTCTACTCTTGAAGGTATTGAATTTCAGGAGTATAGCAGCAGGATTTTCCTGAGTCTATGCCCCAAAACTTGGCCCTTCAGCTTCTGATATTGAGTTCAGTGTGCTATTTCCATATACCAGACAGGTGAGGGGGTCTGTGCCAAATGCAATGGGAGGTGGTAGATGTCACCCAGTTTTCCTAAGATGAAGACATGACATGGGTAGGGTCTCAGACACCCCTGAATTGACAGGATATGTGGGAGACCAGGCTGAGATGCTGGCTGGATGCTTGGAGCAGGAGCCAGGGTCCTCAGGGCAGTGCTCACATGTGACCTTAGCCCCCTATGTGTCTCCTTGGGCAGGTGCCATCTTTCTCCCCAGACCTGCTGATCTTGCCTAAGATGCTAGCCCATAATTAATACCTCACCACACAACCACCCTGGAAGCTGGAAAATTCCATGTGGTTAAAAAGAGCCATTGTATCTCCTTTCCCCCAAGGGAAAGTGAATAATTGACTATCTGGCCTGCCTCTCTGAAACCCCTGCTCTCTATCAGGGAATTTGCTCCTGCCTAGGAACCTTCTCAGATATCAGGAGTTGAACACAGTGCAAAGGACATCTTTCCTTTTTACTGAAGTAACATGGCATTACAAGATGATGAACATTTCATGTGTTCATCAGGGAAGGATGCTCTTTACCCTGGGACCCAGCTCTGACGGGGCTGGTCAGGGCAAGTTCATAAGTGACCATTGTGACATCACCACCTGCTACTGTGGCGCAGAGAGCATCCTTGCCCAGGCAGCCAGTGTGGGTGTGACCTGCATGAGTGCCCAGCAGAGACTCACCTGGATACTAGCAATGAGGAATAGCTGGGAACTGTGGCGTGCAGGTGGGGAGGATGATAGAGGGCAGCAAACAATTGACTTGCCACCAAGTCCAGAAGTTGATAATGAAGGCAGCTGAGTCACCACAATGTTCCTCCCTAGAGGAACCCTAGCTGCCCTTGCTTGATGACCCCACGCTCCCTACCCCACTCAGATGGTCAATGATTGTGAGTTGCAGATGGCCCTATGTATTGCAGGGAGTTTCCAATGGCTGCTTTGCAAGGCAGAGAGTCCCTCCTCCATCAAGTGGGGGTAAGAACCCCACGCCCTGTCACAGAGGATGGGGTCTGCAGCTTAAGATCCAGGGCTGCAAGTTTAAGGTAAGAGCCCACCTAGACTGTCAAGTTAGGTTCTCTCTGAATGCGCTTCAGCTGGGAGTGGGAGGTCCCAAAGGCAACTGATTGCAGCCAAGTTATTTATTAGCTGGTCAGGAATACAGATTAGACATGGGTCACTCTTGGAGTCTCCACCAAAAGAAGTTGAGCTAAAACTGATCTCAGTAGAAACACCAACACGAACAACTACCAACATTCAGAAGTGCACCCAGGGTGCCAGATGACACCCTTTTCAGGCAGCATCCCATTTACAACAAATATATAATGGACCTATTGCTGTCCACACTCTAAGGACAAGAAGGAAAGACTTCCAAGGTAATTCACCTTGTTATTGATTGGTAGCATGAAAGCCTGACCTGGAAGCCTGCCCTGCTTCATCAACCACTTGCTTTTTAAAGTTAATAATCTTTTCATTTTTTTCTGTATCAGTATGTATCAATCTGCCCCATCTTTTCAGTGCTTATCTATATTCCATGACATGGATATACCGCAATCTCCTAAGTAAAGTCAACTCTATACCAATGTCATCATTTCAGTCTCTCAATATTACAGACACTCTCACAATGGCTGTTCTTGCACATGTGTGTAAAATGTGTAGGGTTTGCATCCTTTGACCAAACACATGGTCAGAAGTGACCTCCAGTCCATTTATTTTTTCCAGTCCATTATATTTTTAAGGTTAAGGATAAATTCACACAGTATTCAATTAAATATCTTAAAAATGTATAGAATTCAGTACCATTAAGTACAGTCACAGAGTTGTACAGCCACCACCTCTAACCAATTCCAAAGCATTTTGTCATGCCAAAATAGAAAGCAGATACCCTCTTTACCCCAACCCCTGCCCCCAACCCCACCCCTCTGGAAACCATTAACATGTTTCCCACCTCAATAATCTTCTCATTCTGGAGATTGTATCTAAATGGAATCACACAAGGTGTCTAGGTGTCTAGGTCTTTCAGTTAGTGTATTTTTAAAATGGCTCCATTTTTAAATTGGTTTAAACACAGTAGAGTTTCAGGAATATAGCATGAGTATTATCTCATTTAATTCTCATACTTGGAACCAAATAATATGATATCTTCATTCTGGAGATGAGGAAGTAACTCGAGGTCCCAAGCCCACTGAAGGAATTGCTGAAGGTTGGAGTTGGGCAACACTCTTCTCTTTGTGACAGCAGAAGGGCATGGCAGTCCTTTATTCCCCACTTTTGCTTCTCCTCAACCATTTCTCTGTTACAAACACTGATGTTTCTAGCTTTGGAAAACAGCGAATGCTGCATGTTCTCATTCCACCAGTCTGTCTGATGACTTGCTTTTTGTTTTATCACCAAGCTGGCTGTAGGATTTGGGACCCAGAATGGCAAAGTCAATGCAACTTTGTGTGTAGAAAGTTGCCGCTTCTAGTTTTGGCTCTATATTGAAGCAGACATCTTGTACCTAGAAAGGATTTGTTTTGATTGGGTTTAGTGAGTCATGGGACACTGTCCTAAGCATAACATTTTCATGCTCCTAGATTAACTAGAAGCAGAAACCATACCACCAGGGCCATGTGGGGATGCTCAGCCAGGAGGCAATAGAGGTGAGAGCGAATTCAGCTCAGAGACTTGATGTCAATTTCCATGAGTAGACTGGACAAGCAGGGTTAGGACTGGATAGGTGGAATGTCAGTGGGCTCTGGGGTGATGTAGGGGCTTCCATCATTGCCTTTTACCTGGGTCCAGGGTGAAGATAATGTGGGGGGTGACCTGAGTCTGAGAGCCCCACACAGGAGGTTGTTTGATTCCACTGGCAGAGTTGTTGGTTTTCTGTGAGAACTGACTTATTCCTGGAGGGACAACCCTTCTGGGGTCAGTAAAGCCTTAAGATGTCAAAGAATTCACACTACAGAATAAAAAGACATTAACTTAAGAAATCATTGCTTTGTTTGCCCAGTCCTTTCTTTCCATGAAGACTCTCCTCTCTGCCGTACCAGTAGAAACATTGTCTTCTCACACCACCATCTCTGTAGTTTGAGCAATTGGCCAAGGGGTAAGCATCTGCTCTTAGGTTGTGAAGGTCCATCTCCAGAATATTTTAAGTGAAATAGGGGATCCAGTTTTCAGGAACTGCGAGAGAGTGTGAGTCTACAGAGAATGGAGTACAGTGTAGAAAGAAGCAAAGAGGAGAGAGGAGGGAGGGAAGCCTGGGCATTGAATCCTAAATTCAGTCATCCCTGGAGCTAAATCTCTCTCTGTCCTTGATTACTAGAGCTAAAGCTGCTCTTTTGCCTAAATTAGCTTGAGTTGAATTTTCTTCATTTGCATTTCATCTTTATGGAAGGGAAACTATATGTATTTTAACTGATTCCTGGAACATTCCATGCTTACTTTTCACAGAATGTGGCATCTCAGTGCTTTCACAAGTGAAAACTTAAGTTTCGTCTTAGGTACTCAGACAAACATTAAGAGTGAATTTCCAAGACAAAATAAAAATGACCAAATACAGCTGGAGCTCGTCACCTCTATTTTAAGAAGCTGAGTATGAAGCTGGTGGGAGTGAACCAGTACTGATACACACGTGACAAGGCTTAAGTGTGAGAGCTCAGGAAGGATGCTCTTCACTCTGCGACCCAGTGTGCCTGCTGACAGTGCTGATCAAGCAAACTGGGCTTCAAGAAAGTGACATTGTTTGCAATGAGGCAAATCTTTCTCCAGCAAATTCCACTCTCTGTCCACCTCTCAGAGAAAGGATATTCATTGGAGGTAATCATTACTATACGATGAGGATGCTTGGAGATGAGAGGTGGGTGGGAATTTGAGTGAGACATCAGGACTTTCCCTGCTGGAAAGAAGAAAATGGCTCAGGATTAAAGACATGATCTCACAATCTAAGGCCATTGGCTCTTCCTTTCCCACACTGACAAATCCCTTGCAGTAGTTCAATGCCTCACTTGCTTATACTTATCTTGTTTCTAGCTTATTTAACTCTTGACTACTCTTTCACAAGCAAGTTGAAATGTTTAAGGTTTTTTAATATATATGCATGTGTATGCTTATATCTGTTCTTCTTTCCCCTTTCACTCCCTCCCTCATTCCCTCTCTCCTGGACATCCATCCATCCACCCATCCACCCATCATGCTTTTGACTTCAGTAACCCTTTTCACAAAGGAAATTAAGCTCCATCAAAGGCAGAAAACTGCCCAACCTTTTGCAAAGAAGAGAACTTGGAATGGTTTCACTATATCACTGAGCTGGAGGGCTATAGGGTTGTGGGGTAGCGTGTCAGTGGGCACAGTAACTTAGCAGAAACCACAGCCGCCTCCTACCCCCACTCAAATTTTCTTCCTACTGTTTCTGAGTTTGGGCAGGTGTGCCAGTGGACATTTTTACTTCTGCAATTAATATTAACCGTTGAATTTAAAAGCAAAAGGTAGGAGTCCAAATATTACCTGACTGAACAAAAAATCATTGGCATTGTCAAAGGAAATCTTGCCCCTTTCTGTCTGTTTGAATGCCTGCCCTCATCCTGTGGTTCTTTTTCTAATACCTCAGTGTGTCTCATCTTTGGAAAACAGCTGTGGCATTGTTCCTACTACCCTTTTCAACCTGCTTCCTGAAACCCACCAGAGGAGAAAAGACAAATATTTAGATCATCACCAAGAGGATAAGGACTTCCTTTCATTTCCGTGTGCATCCATTGGTGAACAAGACGGAGTCAGTGATAGCAGCCTTTGTTATCCATTATTCATTCATTCATCTCCTCAGCTACATGTTCAATAAACATTTATTAAGTGACAATTATGTATGAATAAGGTATTGTATTTGCCCTCTTGATGCTCTTGTCTGTGTTCTCCTGTTCTAATTATGGAGATGAGCTTGTGAATAAATAGCGAGGTGACATTATGGCAAGGCTTATCCCTGTCACCAGCTGCTACTCAAGGGGTCTGAGAAGCCCCTCCTGGAGAGAAGATGGGCCCTGGGAGCGCTTCCTGCATGCAGGTACTACCACCACACCTGCTACCTGACTGGCATACCTGAATCTCTCAACAAGCTCTGAGACATGGGTACTGGCCATGGCCTTGTTCCTCCATTAGGTTCCTCATGGAGACTGAGGGGCATATCAAAGATTGCAGAGAAGGGATGAGGCCCTGGCACCATCTGTGCCCACCTGTGGCTGTTCCTCCACTAGCAACAGCAGCAGTGCTCTCTTTTGGTATGACAGCAGCACCCCCTTCCTCCGAGTTTCCTTCCCTGATTCCTAAGGTGGGGTCTCATGCTAATGGACTTGACATTGATCTCATTTCAGCAGAGAATAGGAATAGGAGGCAAATATGTGCAAAGGGGGTGGGTTCACAGTTACTGGATCTTTCCAAATTTGTAAATGGGACAAAAAGGCATCACGGCGTTCTACAGACTGTCAGGCAGAATAAGATGGAGGCCATACTGGCAGCCCTACTCATTACAGGACTGGAGTGGCCCAGCATTTCAGCTGCTGGAAAGGCCATAGGAAGGGACAGTTCAACTCATCTGCAGGAGTATGGGAAGGTGGCTTCTGGGGGAGAAGGTTCAGGTCAGGGGGTACAGGGAGGGTGCCCACCCAGCCAGGACTCAAGTGTCACCCCTCTGAGAGCGGCCCGCTTCTTTGAGAACTGGTTGGCAAAGGAAACCACATTCTGTTAGGACATATGGTCAATAAGGGATGATGGCCACAGTCTCCCATAGTCAGGGAAGGAGCCATAGGAAGGTGTATATTTAAAAATAGCTATCCCCACAGCAGGACCCAACCTTGTGCTGGATTGGTGTGTATTTTAAATGACAGGTTTGATTGCTCACTGGCCTAATGGGAAATGAAGCCCCTCATCTCTCACCCTCCAGGCTGGCTTCAGGGTTTCTGATAGCCTCACTGGGGAGGGCTGTTGGGGCAGAAGTGGCTGATTGGTTGGGAACACACTGGTTGCCTGAAATCCCAGACCCCAAAGCCCAGGTTGCATGTGTCCTGCTGCCTTTTGACCCTTCTGCTTGTGTGCAAGGTCTGAAATGGTCCCTCACTCATATTCTAACACCTGAGGTGTGATGGCTGGGACACACTCCTCTACCTTAGAGGTTGCCCCTGGTTAGCTGAGACTTGGGCATCGTCCTGAAGGTGTTTTGGCAGTTGTGGCAAACCTCCACTGAACTCAAGCGCAGGAGGTTTTGGGGAAACTTTGTTCAGGGCTCGAGGGGGCTCCATCTTGGTGCCTGGGTGCATCCAAGGTGGGGGTTGCACCTGCAGGAGAAAGCCTGCAGAAGGTCAGAGGGACCCCAGGGCAGATGGAAACAGGGCAGCTGGTGGCACCCCACACCTCCCATGGGACAGGAGGGATGCCAAGCTGGGGCCCCCAGTCTCCCAGGCTGCCACTCTGCACTTCTGCCCCCAGGCTCCCATTTCTGTCCATTTTATGGAAGATTGCAGAGCCTGGGAGTCTGGGAGTGTGCCTTCCATTGTAGGTTGTTGATACAATATCTGGGGGCCCAGTTTAATTGGAATTCCAGAAATAGGAAAAAATCAGCACAAGACTGCCTGTATTCTTATTTGCTAAACCTGCTACCCCACTATGTCATCTGGGGCTTCTGTACTTTCTCTTAAGATAACACCCCCCTTCTCACAGTTTTCAGTTGGGAACCTCCCCACACCTCACCAACCAGCTCTCTGCTTCGGACTCCAGGAAGCGAGGGCATATCCCCGGGCCCCTGGAGCAGCAAGGCCGACTGACCCAAGCTCAGTCCCAGGGGCCTTCTGCGTGCAGCTGGAGCAGGCTCTGCACATGGTCTGAGATCCTTGTGAGGTCCCCTGGGGCAATCTGAGATCCTTTGGGTGGGTGGGGGGGGTCCCCTCCGGGAAAGCTGCTGAAATCAGCTTGCTGGGTAACGACAGTTGTTTCAGTTGGTGGGTCTCAGATTTCAGAGTCACCACTGGACCCTATGAAAATGCAGACTCTGATTTAGCAGTGCTAGACTGGAGCCCGAGAGTCTGCATTTCCAAGCAGCTTGGCAACATGTGGGCATGAATATTCAGAACCTTGCTTCAGTGAGGCTGGGGGCTGTAGGGAGCATCCACGCAGGCGCAGAGCAGGAAACCACCAGGCCCCAGCCTCGCGCGGAACGTTCTGCAACTCCAGCGGAGAGGTGCCAGTTTCTCCCCTGGGAGAGCTGAGCGGTGGGGTCCTCCAGAGGTTAAGGGCCCTGTCTGGCTTCTGTGGCTGTCTGCATGAAGGCTTTCTCCACACTGCCCTCACCTCTGTGGGGTTTTTTTCTTTATTTCCTTTCGGCAACAATCCCTGTTTGTTGTTGTGATAACTGTCTCTGCATCAACACCAGAAGCCAACGCACAGTTTAGACCTGAAATGGGGCAGTGACTTATCCAGACAGCCTTGGGGGACATGTGGCTCCTGTCATAGGCCTGGCTGTTTCCCCCAAATTCAGATGCTAAAGTTTTAATAGACTCTGGAAAGATGCACAAAGGGAAGGCTTGGGGGAAAATTCAGGTGTCTTGGCTAAGATATCCCGACCCCCACCCTCACTCACCCCTACTACCTACCTCCTCATACCACTCCATTCCCTCATCCTCCTACTCCCCACCCC
>PVHY01026666.1:0-17048 GCA_004024945.1 Uropsilus gracilis
CCATTCTTACTCATAGCTTTTATCGCTTCTAACAAATGTATGATAATTGAAAAAACCTCCCCCTTTAAAAAAAATAACAATTTAAATGAGATCATCATCCCTCCTCTCTTCTTCTGCATCCCTCATCCGCAGTGTGGTCTCAGCCCTCCCCTGCTGATTACATTCTTTACTAAACATTAAAAAAAGTAAGACACCCAGTTCTACTTCTCAGCAATTCTGGCATCCTCCACGAACGTGCCTTCCCACCCAATCCTTGCTCTGCCTGGCTTTTCCATGTTTTGGCAAGGAGACAAAGACCTCTGAGCTATCAGCTGTCTTCCTGTGGCCTTCCTCTTCCTCCCTCCCCCACGGCCATTGCCCTTGACTGCAAGATCAGAGGTGTCCAAGCTGTTTCTGAGTTTGGTGACCTTACAGTTCTGCCTGCTTCTCCTTTCAGGATGGTAGCCCAGCATGTTCCTTTCTGAGGAGGGTAACAGTGGGTGGGATATCTGGGCCTTTTAACTGAGACCAAGCCAGACATGCTTAATGTTCAAACCAGAACCTTTGTTAGTGCAGGAGGTGTTCGTGCCTGGAATACCAAAGACTCAACAATTCCTTCAGATTCAAAGACAGCTGGAATCATTTTCCCTTCTCCAGGTATGTTTGGACTAAGCAAAATGTTTGATTCTATTATTCTTAAATGACTGGTTTCCTGTTGTGACTTAGCTAATTTTCAAGCTTCTTATGATAGGAATAAATTACAGGACTCATTCCAGCCCACACTTCATAAGCACCCAACTGGGAGACTAGTGGCTGTTCATGCCAAGTGTCCAGGGTGAACAGGGGTGGCAGTCAGCAAGGCCCTCTTCCTGGCTTAGGATTTGATAACTGGGAAAGAAGCAGAAGGGGTGCAGGGACTCAGGTGGAGGCATCATAGTACACCTGGCAGAGACCAAGCTTTCCAATATGGCACAGCTGGGTGGCAGTAACAGTGAGTTGTAAACTGGAAGATGGGATACTTTGACGGACAGGAGAAAAATATTGGTCTATCATTTATTACTCATGTGTCTTAAACATTCTGAGCCTCAGTATTCCTATCTACAAAATGGGAAAATGATCAAATGTTTAAAAGAGCTGCAGTAGAGGATGAGTAGTTACTGCAGCCAAATAAGAGGCTCTTGGGCCTTAGCTGGGTATAAAGAAGAGTGAGCTCATCCGGGTAACTTCTAGTGGTTATATAATTTAAAGTGATAGTTGAGTCTCCAATGGTCATCAGGTCAAGTCCTCCTTAAAATCTCTCTCTCAGGATGTACTTGATAATTTATTATCCCTTGCAGACTTATTTTATGTATTAATTTGATAGTGGTCTATAACACTGTATGCGATTGAGAGGTATAGAGTCCCTCCTCAGATGTACATGACTACACTGCACCCACCATAGTTCTACACCATAATCCCTTTGGTCCTCTGTCTCCTTTGCTCTCTACACACCCCTTCTCCCTAAGATAATCTCAATTTGACAGTCAGATCTCTAGGGTTAGTTTTTGGTTTGATTTTGTCAGATCCTTTGTCTTCTTTCTCTATATTCCACATGAATGAAACTTTCTGGTATTTGTCTTCCTTCTTCTGACTTATTTCACTTAGTATAACCCCCTCTAGCTCCATCTATGTTGTTACAAATGGCAAGATTTGTGATTTTTTAATAGCTGAGTAGTGTTCCATTGTGTCTATATGCCACATCATCTAAATCCACTCATCTGTCCTTAAATACTTAGGTTGTTTTCATAGCAAGGCTGTTGTAAATAGTGCTGTAGTGAGTGTAGGTGTACAAATTAATGTGTCTTAAAACACTTCTGAACCTCAGTATTCCTATTTGCAAAATGGGGGTGCATATTGAATTTCCTTTCAAATTGATGTTTTTGTATTCTGCACGTAGATATAAGAGTGAATTTGCAGGCTCATTTTATAGAGAAGACTAAGGTTCAGAAAATCAATAACCTTGACAAGGTCCTGTAGTCATTATGAGATAGAGTAGTAACCAGAACCAGACTTGTCATAGTTTTAACTTTAAATCATGCTTGATAACTTGCTTTAAAACTTATGACCTCAGCCGTCCATGGACAAAATAAGGTAGAATGAATATATTACAGGTCATCCCATCCTTTGTGTCATTTTATCTCTTCTCCCTTGGAACTTTATGATATGCCACTGTTATTCAACATCGTACTGGAAGTTCTAGCCAGAGTAATTAGGCAAGGAAAGAAATAAAAGGGATTCATATTAGAAAGGAGGAAGTAAACCATTTCTTCTGCAGGTATCAATTTTATGTCTAGGTATGAATTTTAAAACTTCTTACAAGTAAAGCAACAGATAACCTTTTTGAGTATTATTTCCATCAGAAGTATTTACTTTTAAATCAGTGCAGTAAACACTGCATGGGAAATTTATTGTATCAATAAACTGGTAGAGACTTAAAAAATTTTTTTTAGCTTTTCTATGGCTACTGAAATCATACTATAGTTAGAGTAACTTGTCCTACTCACATAGTCACATATAGCCTGTTCCTGGGAATCCTGGAGGTCTAGGCATTTTGAGAGACTTACCAGGGTTGATTCCTGTGTTAACAAAACCAGCCCTATCTCTTTTTTTGCTACTGTAACAATGATGTATGTTTGGTATGTTTAATGCCAAATCAAGTTAGAAATTTGCAACTAATATCTTGGACTGGACATTCAAATTAATCCATTGATTTTATTTGCCATCTTCGAAACTTGGCATAGTCTATAACTCAAGAAGGAATGGTAAAGGTCATGGTACATACTACATTTTCATCCAGGGGTGGGGAAGTGGTGTGGTCATTTAATTCATTTTAAAAGGTCAGTGGGGTGACAAAATGAAGTTGCATTTTAATTACAACTCAGTTTGTGCTTATCTATCCTATGAGGGAAGAAAGATTCTGAAATGTTAAACAAGGTGTTAAATGTCAAATTCTGAACAAATATTTATACTGGGAAAGATAGCAAGCAGGATTAATTCATATACTGGAATTTCTTTTATGTTGAATCAATCAATCAATCAAGGAGTATTCAGGGAGAGTGATAAAGGAAGATAAACATGGCCTGAAAGAGCCTTGATATGGCTGGGAGAGTGAGGATGAGGCTCTCTAGGGAGTTGTGAGGTGCTGCAATACCTGGACCAGAACTATATTGTGAGTGAAAGAAAATATCCATTCGTTTTATCTTAATCTGGACTCAGAACACTGAGAAACAGGATGGCATCACATAGCTCTTCCTGGTGAGTGGTATTTTCTGTCCTGCTATGTTGACTTTACTAAAGAGACATTCCATGAAAGACATTTCCACAAGATAATAGTGTCTCCTGAAAGATAATGGTATTCCTTGCCCCTTGCCCCCTCATGTTGCATCCTGCAGGATCCTGCTTTTTTTTGAGACTAAGTCTCCCTATGTTGCTCAGGGTAGTCCTGATCCGGGATCAGGAACCTTAGTAGTCCAGATCCCGGATTGGATCTGGGAACCCACAGACTCAGGCAATCCCCAACCTCAGCCTCCCAGGTACCTGGGATTACAGGTGTGTGCCACCATGCCCAGCTATTTTTTTTTTTTTGAGACTAGGTTTTGCTATGTTGCCCCGGACATGTCTTGAACCCATGGACTCAAGCGATTCCTCGCCTTGGCCTCCCTCCTAGGCTGGGATTAAAGGTGTGTGCTATTGCACTTGGCCCTCTGCTTTTTTTTCTTGTTTATCCCATTGTATCCACACTTTCACGAGGTATATAAGGTCCTAAGGAGCACAATAAAACTGCTGTTAGCTGCATGCTTGCTTCATCCCTGTCTCTCTGGCTGATTCATTACTCTTGTGAGTTCCTCCTCCTTCAGTCCTGTGTCCAACAGAGTGGCTTTGCCACACTAACCCGACATAATCATGGCTATGGACGCCATCTTCATTGTGAGTTCTGTTTTGTACAGGACTTTAGGAAAAGATCTGAAAAGAGAATTTAACTCCGCTGTTCTTTTGCCACTGAGCAAATACTGGGTATGTACCTAACCTAGTTAAGGGAAGTCAGTGCATAAGACATCAAGGTGCTCAGCTGAGTCTGCCCAGGGCTCACTGCCTAAGACTGGCTTATAGTATCTGAAGACATTCTTTAATGCCCCAGACTTTACAAATGTCAAGAGGATTTCATGAAGAAAAAACCCCAGAAACATAGCTATGCATAAATCACATATTTTCTACTAAGAAAAAAAAAAAAAAACCCTGCACATGTATGTAAAAAATGAATAGAATATATATTTTAGGTGTGTTCTTACTTAAGTTCCAATTCTCAAATTTTTTGGCAAGCTCTTTTAACTATGAGTGGCTAATCTCAAAGCAGATTTCTGCCAACTTTTTCTGAATTCTATGCTTCTGTTCTGGGCCTTTGTTCTTTGCCAGAATTTCACATTCTAGACTCATAGACACCTGGATCTCCTCAGCACCTCCTAAGGCATCGTGGGTGTTTGCCTCCTTGTTGCAATTCATTTTTTTTTTTTAGACTAGGTCTTGCTATGTTGCCCGAGGTAGTTCCGAACCTGTGGGCACAAGCGATCCCTAGCCTCACCCTCCCAGGTAGCTGGGATTACAGGCACACGCCACCATACCTGGCTACTTTTTAGAGAGTAGGACTCACTAAATTGCCTAAAATAATCCGAACCTGCAGACTCAAGTGATCCCTAGCCTCAGCCTCCCAGGTAGCTGGGATTACAAGCTTGTGCCACTATGCCTAGCTACAATTCATTCTTGCCCAGATCCTCTGGTCTTGCCTTTTTTTGGCCTCTGGACTTTGCCAGATTGGGCTTGCTTTCCTCACCTATTCTTCCACCTTATGTCCTTTGTGTGGCCCCTTGAAGTTTTTTCTTAGATACCTGCCTGTGAAAGTCAAATCATCAGCCTTCAGACTTCTAAAGCAGTATTCCCAGCCTTTTTACCCCATCATGGTGCACTAAGAGAGTGACATTTCTGCAGCCCACTATGTGAAGCTGGCAAGATTTAGAGCTCCAGTGGAGGCTGCAAGGAGTGGAGGTGATCAGTTGGTGGTCCCAACCACTTGAAGGAGTCAGCATTTTGGGGTGTCCTTATAAGGAATGTTCTGCTCTGGTAGAGCCTGCCTAGGCCATATGTGATGAGGTGAATATCTGAGCTGGTTTCCTAGATTCTTCTGGGCCTGCTTGCAGCAGCAATTTTGCCTTCTTGTTCAGCTTAGCTTTATCTCTGTTAGCACTGGTCCTTGGGTTCAGCTCAGCCTCATCTCCATCAGCTCTGGCCCTTGGCTATTCTGAGCATCTTGGGTTTTCCCTATAAACACTACCAGAGAGCTTGGTAGACTTGCAGGGTCTCAGATTGCACATAGACCTGCTAAACAGGAACCCACATTCTTATTTCTATCCTCCTAGTCATATTCCTAGATTCTTGCTGATTGGTTTCCCTGTCAGTCTGTAGGTTTGTTTATCTTCTCTGGAAACAGTACAGCAGTCTGTCTTCTTTGTGGAGATATAAGACCCCTAGTGATAACTGAGACTGAGGATAGCTTCATCTATAAATTTGGTACAGTAAGAGATTAGCGATGATTAATAATATGATGGAATAATTATAGGAGTATACTGTAAAAAAAAGTTATGTGACTGTGATACCACTCTCAAAATATCTTCTTGTATGTAATATTTTCAGAGATCAGTTGAGAGAGGGTAACTGAAATTTCCCAAAGGGGACCTCTACAACACCAGATGTTTCTTTGGGAAAGAAAAATAAACATTAGTTTTAATACATAAACTTTGAAAAATACCACTCCAACTATTTATTGCAACACTACTTGTTTGCTGCTAAGAGCCAGAAGATTTGGTATATTTCCGATCTTTAGGAATTAAGTATTTGCTCATTAATCAGATGGAGATAAGGTCTCAAATGAACTAGGCTCTGCTATTCTAGGTGGCAGAGTTCTTTGCTCTTGAATGTAAATAAGCAGAGTAGGAACTGTCCTAATACCAGATCATTTCATTGCAAAATGTATTTTTACTCAATATGTGTGTATGTGGCCCTCAAAGGCCATGAGGCGTGTTTTAGGTAGTTATGAAGAATGACAAAAGATAGCTTATATAGCAGGTAATAATGGCTCTTTAGCTTTATTAAATGCCAAAAGCTAAACTCCTAATCTAGCACTAAAAATCACATTTTAATTTCTAGCATGTGAAATATCAGTTCTCTTTCTCTCTTAAGATGGCAGTTAAAATTAAACCAAAACACAAGGCAAGTGTCTGTTTATTCTTTAGTTCTATGCTCTCAACCTACTGATCCTATCATCTTCGGCAGGAAAAAATACCTTTGGGACAGAGTATTGTTCAGAAGACTAACACTCCTGCCCCCAAACAGACCCCTAATCCATTATATTTTACTGTTTTCCTTTATAAACTTATTCCTCTGATTGTTGCGAACAGTATTTTATAGCCAAATTGTTTTATTTATTTATTTAACTTGATTATGTTATTACTTTTGATTGAGGTAATGTTGGTTTATAGCTTTGTGTATGATTTAGAGCTATAGGTTCTTATCTCTTCCGATTCTTGGTTTCGAAGATACATTATCAATCTTCCAAAAAGTTTATATCAATGTATAGTTTTACCAACAGTGGATGAGGTGATTTCACAACATTCTTATTTATTTTTCATCGTTCTTGTTTAAAAATTTGTTTAAAAAGTGATAAGTTTGCAAGTACCAAAATAATATTTTCTAAAATTCACTTTGCTTTGAATAGGTTCTCAGAGTCTTATTTTCTATGTAAATTTTCTCTTTTATGAGCAGAATGTTTATAGATAGCACTCCCTTGGGGCATTATGATAAAAGGAGAGTTAGTCAGGGCAACAGCTCTAATTTTATTTTTTCAAGTAAGAAACTAAATTTTAAATTAAACTCTTAGTGAAATGGCACAGAGAATGGGCATAGAATAACATTTGAAGTCTGAAGTGCCTTTCCATTTATGAGCTGTATTTTGATTGTATAGCCCATGGCTGGAAAATCATGTAAAATTTTATCTCAAGAAAGGAAATACCAATATCTTTATGAATTCTAGCCAGTCGTTTATTATTGTATATTTTCTGTGTGCATTTCTTTGTCTGAATGGACTCTGGAGTTCTATAATTAATTTCCCCCAGTGTACCTTTCTGAAAAACACCATTCCACAAATTAGTCTTTACCCAGTAACAATCTAAATATACAAATAAAATCGTTTGGTAGCAATTGCATTTAAAAGGCAATATTTTTTGATAGATTTAAATTTGCCTTTACCCTAGAGAGAACGCGGAAAAGTTATGAAGTTTTACAAATTTGTCCAAAAAGGAAATATGAAATGATTGATTTTGATGGTAATTTTTCCTTGACTATTGTCAGAGAGCAGATGCTTTGTCTTTCTGAATGAGGACAAAGAAATATTTCAGCTTCTGAACTCACGCATCTCAAAATCTCCTTGTTGAAATGTAAATAGTTTGATTATGAAGATACTCATTTTGGTGGTTGTTTGGTTAATGCTAAATTTAATGGGAAAAAGTTAGTATGGAAGTATCCCAACTTTTCAAAATAAAACATTCAATAATTAATTAAGTAATTAATAAATAATTAATAAATAATTAATTGAATTGACCATAATCCCAGTGTTCTTGAAATCAGAAATCTAAGGTGCCTAATTACATTATGAACATATTTTAAAAAACTAATGTTACCTCCCCAACCAGTAGAATGTTTCATGAATGAGCTACCTTTGTATCTCCCTATCTTTTCTTACAAGATGTCTCATGAGTATGATGATGAAGATGATTGATGATAACTACATCCTACTAAAGAAGGAATATTATCATTTAATCTTCACCACAACCATATGACTAGGTGATACTATTATTCCTGTTTTACAGATCAGGAATTCAAGGATAGAAGAACCTAGGGTGTTTGAGGTCACATGATTGCTGAGAAGAGATGACAGCATTCAGACTCAGGTATGCCTCACTCCAAAGACCACTGACATGACTAAACTGTTAGAAACTGCTGCAATCACTGACCAGGACTCATATTGTTACCTGGTTTCAGAAAATGGAAAATGAAATGGCAAAGTCCCTTCCCTGGTGAGTGGCATCCCCATTCCTCCAATATTAACCCTTAGAAACATTCTCTAAAAGATAACAGCAAGGTTATGAATGAATCCCCTGTTCCCATGTATTCTCCAGGAACTAGTGTTTTGCCTAATCTGACTTTTCCTCAGCTCCTTCTTTCCCCCCCCGTTTAACAAGTTGTAAACCGTTCTTTTACACTATATAAAAGGCCCTTCACGTTTTAATAAACTCACAAAATATTTCATGCTTACATTCAGCCCCAGCCTCCTTGGCTAAGTTTAATCTCTCCCTTTGTCCTTCCTCACTTTTCCTTGTCCAGCTCCTTACACTAGACCAAGTTGTGTCAACTCCATAAGCTTGAATTGACTCTTGGATTGATTCACAGGGCTGAACCTTGCATCTTGATTTCAAGGGACACTGACAAGGTGGGATCACTAGAAAATATCTGTTTGTTTTCTTCTGCTGTGTCAAAATCATCTTCCAGGCATTTCTTTGGTGTTTGAATAGATAGAGGTGTCTACATTAGATTTTGAAACACCATATCCCACCAAAATTCTTACGAATTAGAGATAGCTTAAGTCATAAGCATATTTAAGGTATTTCTAGTACTTCAGGTATCTCTAAGTCATAAGCATATTTGAA
Source organism: Uropsilus gracilis (assembly GCA_004024945.1). Taxonomy (NCBI): domain Eukaryota; kingdom Metazoa; phylum Chordata; class Mammalia; order Eulipotyphla; family Talpidae; genus Uropsilus; species Uropsilus gracilis. The sequence continues at coordinate 8,772 of PVHY01026666.1, forward strand.
TTGTTAAATACTATGTGTGACTTTTCATAACTCAAATGAGCCTCCTTACCTTAGCTCTTTACCTCTGCTCCCTACATCTCTCAATTAGAAATACATTTTCCTTTCTGAGTTGCCAAGATTGTCATGGGAACTGTCCATGGTGATTCCTGAAAACTTCACTGGTCTTAGGACTTTCCAGGCTTGGTTAGATGTGGTACTGAATTTTTAGTTAAGTGTCTCCTTCTCCCTTTCTATTTCCTGTTTCTTCCTCCCCTCTCCTCCTCCTCCCTATGTGCTTTATCCCTTTCCTTTATCTCTTGATTTATTTATAAATTAGAAGGATGTTAAGGGAAAGTGCATATCTTCACCTAACTTATCTTCTTCTGTTTAAGATTTTGAAATTGTAATTTTCTGATGATTAAAATTAGAAATATGTCTATCATGTGCTAAAAACATAAGGAGGATCTCTTATGATAAGGATTGCAGGGTGTATATCACACACCCAAAATATGTGATATACTTAGATTAGATGTCTTCTACATTATTAATCTTCAAATCCTTGGAATATAGAGAAGCATAGAACACTATAGTTACAGGTCCACTTGGTTGAACTTCCAAGAATATAGACTACTCTATTTTCTCTCTTTTTTTGAGTCTAGGTCTCGCTGTTTTTGCCCATGGAACCACAGGCTCACATTGCCCGGGGTACCACAGACTCAAACAATCCCCAGCCTCAGCTTCCCAGGTAACTGGGATTACAGGCGTGCGCCACCATGCTCAGCTATTTTTTGGAACTAGGTCTCGCTATGTTGCCCTGAGCGGGACTCGGACCACAATCCCTGGTCCCCACCGTGGCTTCCTAAGCTGCCTCTTATAGGCATGTGTCACCGTGCCTGGCCTAGACTACTCTTTTTTTTAATTATTTTTAAGCTTGGTATTTAATTTAGATTTTATTTTTTCTATCTTAAAATTTATTTTCTTGATTATATATATTCATCTTGCATCACTGTATACCCTGAAGTTTTCCCACTACTGTATCACCCATGAACCATTACCATGTTTCCTTGTGCTCATCTTCCCTTGATTTGCTCTCTCTCCCTCTCACTCCCTTGCTGTTTGTTGTTTGCTTTACTTCTGTTTTCTGCTTGCTAGGGTTTTTTTTTTTTTTTGAGACTTGGTTTCACTATGTTGCCCGGAGTAGTCTCGAACCTGTGGACTCAAGCGATCCCTGGCCTCAACCTCCCAGCTCTGGGATTACAAGCACATGCCACCTTGCCCTGCACTCTGCTTGTTAGTTTTAAGTTTTTCTTGGAATATGGACTATTCCTTAGGAGCAAAATGAGCTGCTTTTTTGTGGTCCTCTGTATTGCTGCTCATTATAATATTGGTGCTTTCTGCTTAGTGTCCCTCTCTCTAGGAACATCATTCATCCTCACCCTAGTGACCTCAGAGATGTCAGGTGACTTACCTTGTCCAATCTAATATGGACCATCTCTGGGCTCAGATTGTGAGAGCCAGCATGAGTGGCTGTACTCTCACACAATGAGGTTGCTCCATTAGCCTGAGTCCTAAAAGGAGATTAATTGAGAGTAGCAAATGACTTTTACTGGACAAGTAGAATGAGGGAGAAATAGAGCTTTGTTTTTGTAAGGTACTGAGATGTTTAGAGCAATTGATTGCCACAGTATAACCCAACCTGTAATGACCAATACTTGTATCTATTCCCATTTGCCACTGAAAAACCCTCTAAGGAAGAGGCAGTCACAAAATAAATTTCTATGGTAATAAATAGTAGACTTTGAATTTAATGTAATAAAACCTCTGTATATTACAATACTCTCAACCTAATTTGCTCACATGTTGGTTAGAACCAAGCCCTCCTTTCAAAGCTAAGACGTTCCTGAGAGCTTTTCAGACCAGTTTCTGAATTGCCAGGATTAATCGCAGCAGGTAGTCAAAACAAGATATCATAAGTTGAGAGGCTTGAAAAACACTTGTGGTTGCCTAACATAGCAAGGAAGAGCTAGTGGATGTGACTGAAAATTTCAGTCACTCAGTACAATTTTTCCCTTAAAAAAAACCACAAACAACAGTTGTCTAAATGCAAAATGAAAGTCTAATTGCACCTAATACTAACCTAAAATTAACGTAATTCTTTGTTTTCTTTTCTATCGTGTTTACTTTGTTAGAATGAATGGAAGGTTTAGATCTTATATTGGTTCCCTTGGTAACAGATTGAGACAGAGCATAGTGTGCAGAAGGATGTTTGGGGGGGGGGGACTGCTCCTGGGACATATACTGGCTAGTGCAGGATTGGCTAGAAGCTCACCAGCAACATAGATGCAACTGAGGCCTCAGATCATCCTTTGAAAAGTCCTGGAGGTGGGAAACCTCTTCAGAGTTGCTCCACAGGAGGCAAAGGGCCTTCATAACCCTGCATCAACCAGTTGTGGCTGTCGGCTGCCTTATGGAAAAGTGGTGAGGCATAGCCTTGTGGCTGGGGATATTATTCATTGAGGGACACATAGCTCTGTGGCTGGGGGATTCTTGGAGCTGAAATTAGTAGTTGGGGTAATAAGGGCATTACTCTCAAAGAGGAGAGCTGGGTGGAGTACATGGAAACATTGCAGCCTGCTTATTCCATTCAGATTGAATATCTTCTTATAGCTGGTTAGACTCACCTGGGAACCACTTTCGGAAAATTGTGATTGGTCTTGTGTTCTGGAGAATGAGAATACTCCTACTTTCAAACCAGATTTCCTGATCCATTGTATTTGCTAGCTGGACATAGCTCCACAAAAGGTGCTGTGGTCTTTGATATGAGATGGCATTCCATTGTTTCAGCTTTTGTCTCCAAATTAGCACCTCTGCTATGTCTTAGCGATTCCATTCTGTTGCTGTCAGATTAAGAGCCATTACAAGTTCGCACTGTGATATTGCCCATTGCGCTACTTTCTTTCTTGGAGAGTAAGTTCCTTATTCAGAAGCATTGCTAGTGGTGGTGTTCTCCTTAGGTGCATCAAACATTGCGAGCTGTTGAGTGGTGATTCTGTGCTGTAGTTCTGCAAAAAGGAAAGGGAAGCTTAAATTCAAAATATGGATTGATCTCAGTCAAGAGAAATGGCTGCATCATCAAGATGAAGTTACTTGGTCTTCTTAAACGATGGTATCACGTCAGGGGCTTGGTTTCATAGCTGACAAGTTGGATATTCAAGAGTTGGAGGAGCTCAACAAGCTTTGAGATGTGGAAGTCCCTGATTTTGGGTATAACCTTCATCCCTGGCACCACAGTGACCACTCAGGAGCCTGTTGTGTCAGAACTTGGAATGGGAGGTTTTAGAGGCTGACTGACTACAGCTGGTCAGTCAATCATTTTGTCTACATGGTGGTTTAACATCTCTTCCATCTGTTAGGTGTTAACAGATGATACACCGAGATTTCTTCCAACTACATTTAGTCCATTTATTTCTTTCCTAGATCTCTTTGATCCTGCTATTCCAGTCTTGCTCTTTCTAATTCCCCATCAGTAGTCAGTTACTTGCCAAGCTATTACCATGCTGAATGAGTCCTTCTATCTTCTTACTGTGAGTCACTTCTTTCTCCACACACAGGGTTGGAATTGCCCTGTCTGGAACCCTGCCTGTTTAGGAGATTGTCTGTCTTTCAGAGTCATTCTTAAGTGGTTCTGTGTCAGGAATAGGTTCAGGGCAACATACATACATGCTTGTTTAGTCCATGCAAGTTAACATAACAAAATACTGAAGACTTGGGAACTTGAAGAAGAATTGATTTCCCAGAGTTTTGAAGATTGAGAGGTTCAAGATCAAGGTGCTGGCTGCCTTTGTTCCCCATGAGGACTTTCTGTGTTCTCACAGAGTGGAAAGAAGTGGAGGAAGCAAGCTCTCTGTGTCTCATCTCAGGAGAGTGCTGTCATCAAGAGGGCCTCATTTTCATTACCTCCTCTCACTCTAAATACCTCTTGAAAGCCTTGTGTCCAATTATCACACAGAGGCTTGAACAAAGAATTTTCAGGAGAACATAATTCAGTTCATAGCACAAATTAACCTACCCATGAATCCGGAGCAGCCTATCCTTCCTCTTTTAGTTGATCATAGCCTCTCCCCAGCCCCAAGTAGCCACAGATGTAACCTAAAATAGCAACTGCTTATGCTGCTTATTTGTGCCACCTGGCCCTGTATGTGCCTAGTCCTAGACAGGTCACTTCTGTCTAATGAGAGGTTGTTCACCTTTGATGGGGACTGTCTTATGTCAGGCAGCTCTTGTCACAATGAGTTGAGGTTTCGTGCTCCATCTCTACCAAAATGAGATACTTTATCTCTCCTAAGGCCCAGCAGCTTGCAAATAGCTGCTTTTGAAATGTGCGTTGTGTATACTCCTTGTAAAGTGGCAAAGCCTTATCAGAGATCTTCGTGGTCTACATTGTGATTCTCCTACCATGGATTGCTTTGTACTGTCTTTCCCACCACAGGGATTTCAAGTACCACAGGGACTATTGGGTTAGATGACTTATTCCATAGTCTTGCATGACCCTCAGTCTTAGTCTACCACAGAATCTGTTCTTGTGTAGGTCACCAATTCTGTATCACTTATTGAGAATACTGAAGCAATATTCTCACGTGTGGACTATGTTGTATCTGGAACTCAAAAAATCCTTAATGCTTTTTTCCTAGTGGTGGGAAATGAGATGTAAATATTTGTTCTTTTTTTAAAAAATATTTTATTTTTTATTTTAGAGAAGATGTCCCAGAATTTCCTTAGCCAGACTAGAATCTTATTGATGTAGTGGTCCCCTGCATCTTTCAAGGTTTTTTTTTTTTTTTCCTTTTTTAACCTCTGGAGTGCATGTTGCCATTTCTTAATCATCAGTTCTGATTCACATTGCTAGAAAAATTGATAGGGTGAACCAGCCTGATATTCCTCAGAGCATCCAAATAGTCCAGCTGCCCTCAGGCTAGCTTATGAGAGGGGAAAAGTCAACATAACCCCAGGGCAAGGCAATAAGTATGCAAGATCTTCCCTGTGAATGTGAACTGCTTCTCATACTTCTTCCTGGTAGGAATGAGGAAGAACACCTTTACTGGGTCTGTGGATGCAGCCATAAGTTGGGGGCTATATTGATCCACTCTCCAGATACCCCTCTCTGGAGTGAGAGCTGCAATGGAAGCTAATGCTTGATTGAGTTTGCAGTGGTCCATTATTCTCTGCCAAGATCTCACTGGTCTTTGTAGGCACCAGATTAGGGAATTAAAAGATGATATAGTAGGGACTGCCTCATCTGTGTTCTGTAAGTTTTTGAAGGTGACATTAACCTGTGCCATTTTTCCCATCAAGTGGTCCTGCTTTTATATACTCTCTTGATCAGCTAATTTGGGGCAGTGTTGGAGACTTTCACTTGCTCCCTTCTCCCAATTATTTTTTCCTTACAGGTCAAGGGACCAATGAGAGGATCTCACCAAGTCTGTGCGATCCAATTGTACATCCGATAATCAGAACTCTGGAAGTCTCACGGACCCATGATGAGCTGAGACTCTATTTCTTGTCTCCCATTTACCTCACTCTAACAGGTTGCTGCGAAGGCACTTGGATCTTGGTATAAACTTTAATATATAATCTGCTCCAAAAATCTTTGAAAGGCCTGGATATTCCCCTTTTCTCTAAAATATAGTTACCCTGGTGATGGGAAGTATCTGGGACTTACTACTGAATATACTTGCCACAGTGTCTTTCCTTATCAGACCTGGTTACTCTTTCTGTCAATGACTTAGTTTTGCGAAATGGCTCATGTCTGAAACTGGATTGAGATTGGGCTTTTTAGTGGGGCAGCTCCCCTTGGTCTCCGGATTCTTTTGATTGCTTCAATCAAGCAGCATATCTGCTAACTGCCTGTTTATCTTGACTCTAAGAACACGCCATTTTATTAATCATCACTGGAGCTCTCTTTGGAGATGCCACCGTTCCATACCCTGAACCATTCCAATCTTGTTCACTGTGTTAAATGTGTCCACTTTGATTCTGATAACTCTTGCCAGCACATACTAACCAGATCCCACAGCCCCTTCAGCATATAATCCCTCTGCATCAATAAACAGGCTTAGCATATTTGCGTCAAGCTGTACTGAGATAAGATCCTTGCCAAGCTGCACTGAGATAAGATACTTTTGGTTGCCAAGTGGGAATGTGGAGGCAGATGCTGAGAGGAGTAAGCATTGTTTTATAAGAAACTATCTTCAGTTGAGATTTTTATCCTCAAGCAAAGGTAGTTTACTAAGGGCTCCCACTCTTTTCTGATAATGAGGAATAAGTCACTTCTGCAGCCCAGTGGATTTAAGGGAATGTAAGAATTCAACATTTTCAACATCTGCCAAGATATTTTCACCCCAGTTTTCAGAAGCTTATTCCTTCCTTACTAGGACTCTAAATCTAATGTAGAAACATACCAGGGTTGAGTATTCAAATTTCTTTGAAATTGCTCTTCATTTTATGATGAAACCCTGAGTTTACAGGATACAAGAGTTTTTGTGGATACTGCCAGGGAGGCCACACAGCTATCATATTTTCTCTTACATGGTTCATTAAACACGGAATTTTCTCTCTTCAGCCACTCTGTTGTACTCGGTAATCATCCATGTCCTGGGTATAGTTGCCATTAATTTTCTTTGGCATTACCTTTTATGCCTTAAATGTATCACACTATATCAGAATAACTTGAAGAGATTTGCAGACCACTCTTGCTCTCCTTCTGGATCAGGATCCCTTCTAGAATCTTCTAGTCACATGGTGTATGTATATATCAAATTTCAAAGACCTGCTCCAGGCAATTTTGATACATATCAGCTTAATCTTTGGACTCTTTGAACTAAGAGTTGGATCAAATCTGCTAGTTGAATCTGACACCATGCATTGTTAATTCCATGAGACCACTGTGCAATGGTGATGCCAACAGAAGAGTCTACTTGCCACCTTCAACACTCAATCTCTCCTAGACTAATTTTGGTGCTAAGCATTTCAGCTCTCCCTTTCTCTGGTAGGATATTCTAAAGTGATATTTGGGTTGAAGATGGGATAATTGTATCATTTTACATAGAAGTATGACTTGTTGTTATGTCTATTTGGAGATTAAATGAATTAAGGAGAGATATGTGATTTTCCATGGTCCAGTGAACCGTGATGGGCTTTTTCACATGTCAACTTAATCAGGTTAAAAGCTTTAGTTATTCATATACAATTTTGGAGAGGAAAGTGGAGAGTGGAGTGAGAGCGAGAGCCTGAAGATTGGCATCAGGCGGGGAGGTTTTGGGTCTCAGAAGAAGGACCCATCTGGGTCCTCTGGAGCTTCCTCACCTCCCCAGCACTTGGTTCCTGAGGAGCAAGACCTGTGTGAAGGCGGAGGAGAGGTGACCCGGGTGAAGTGCGGAGCCATGATGACACTAGGACAGGCCTGCCTCGGGGAGACCGTCTGAGCCCCACCTGTGTTGGTTGGATTCATCTGGTACCAACTAGAGTGACAGGATTGGGAGTCAAGGTCCTGGCATTTTCAACCAGAAGTGCCGTAAGACTGAGATCTGACAGGAGGAAGACCAACCACCCAGTGGACAGCCAGGAAGTCTATCCATCCTTCTCTCAGGGATTCCTCTCACCTCATGGTCACACTGAGGTCTTTGTCTTTCCTACTCTTGATGAAGTGGGATCCCGTCCAATCAGGATTCTCCCAGGCACCTGGAGCGTAACTGCGCCAACCCCAAAGTCCCGAGAGCGAACTGAGGCTCTCGGGGACAAAAGAGTCACCTGCAAAGGGGACTCTGACCTGGCTGAGAGGAGCCGCTAGCACACCAGCACCTGGGGGAGGAGACCATGCAGGACAGGTAGGCTTCCTACCTAGAGCAGCCTGTGGCGTCTCCCGGTCATCAGGGAAACAGCCGGAGGCAGGCAGATCGGCCATTTGCATCTCTATGGACCCTGGCTATTCAGCCTAACTTTAGCTTGGACTGAGTTGCTAAAGGGGGTGGGGAAGGAGTGCACCTGGAGCGTAACCGCGCCGACCCCAAAGCCCAAAAGCGCCGCACTGGCGCAAACTCAGGAAACAAGGACATTCACTACAAAAAGCACATAAGCAGCGTTAAATACAACTATATAGGCTTCAACATGCCTACTACTAGAGCGGTAGTCACCCAATACGTAGAGCAGATCCGAAAGGAAAACACAGGAAAAAGGAAGAACACAAACACTCAAGCAAGCCCTAAGAAAAATAACTCACCACCTAAGGATAAACAATTTGAA
>PVHY01026667.1:0-17061 GCA_004024945.1 Uropsilus gracilis
TATAATATACATCTACGTATGACTATATAACAGAAAAATGAAGCTTTTATTACCTTGATTGTGTTGATGGTTTTATAAGTATGTACATATGTCCCCCAAAATCAATTTGTTTATAGTAAATTTGTAGATTTTTTGTAAAGATATAAACTTTAATTCAATAAATGTGCTAATGAAAAGTATTTTAGTCTTGTTCTGTGATTATTTTCTTACCAACATATTTCCTTAAGTGTTATTTCTTTTCTAATTCATATTATTCTTCTGCTCTAGATCCAAGTCCCTCTCCTTTTTAAGAATTTCAGCTGAGGTATAACTGACATTTAAAATTGTAAGACATTTACAGTATACTCTGTGGTGACATGAAAAATATACATTGAAAGGATTTTCCACATGTAGTTAACATATTCATCACCTTTAGTTATTTTGATAAGAATACTCAAATTGTATTATCTTAAAAAAATCTCAATTAAACAGTAACATGCTGTCTGCTAAAGTCACTTTGCATCCATCATATAACTGCACATTTGCACCCTTTCACTAAACACTCTCTATATTTCACATACACAGGCAACCATTTTTATGATCTGTAACACATATATGTGATGCCACACACTGTTTTTTGTTGTAGAAAAAGGCAGGGTTTTATTCTTTTTTATAACTGAGTATTCTTTCTCTCTTTCTCTCTCTCTCTCTTTGTGTGTGTTTGTGGTGTGTGTGTGCTGTGTGTGAATTTTACCTCTTCTCTATCTTCTCATCCATTGATGGAAATTTTCATTGTTTCATTGACATATATATATATATATATATTCATATATTGGCTATTTTGAATAATGCCACAATGTGCAAGCAGGTATCTCTTTGTTATCTATTCTTATTTCCTTTGACTATAATGCAGAAGTGAGATTGCTAGATGATATTAAATCTTGAATTTATTTTTATGAGGAATCTCTATACTGCTTTCCATGGTTAAACCACAAAGTTCCTTGTTTTTTCTTTCTCGTTTCCTGAAGGGAAAACCTAGATTATTGATATTAGGTCTTTCTTCTTTTCTAATATATGCACTCAGTGCCATAAACTTCCTTTTAAGCAATACTTTCTTTCCTTTATCATTCATATTTCAATACATTGTATTCATTTTCATTTGATTCAAAATATTTTTAAATTTCTATTGATATTTCCTCATTGATGAATCTTATCTAGAAGTGTATTTTTTAATGTCTATGCATTTGGGGATTTTTCCACTTACCTCCCTATTATTGATTTCTAGTTTAATTTCATCTGTTATGAGCAAAGACACTGGATGAAATGTAGACTCTTAAGTGTGCTAAGCTGTGTTTTATGGTCCAGGATGTGCTCTGTCTTAGTAGATGTTCCACATGAGTTAGAGAAAAATGTGCATTTTGTTTTCATGTAATAAAGTAGTCAACAGATAAACGGAATTTTTTCTTTATCTTTCGTCTTTATCTCTGATCTCTGAAGGTGCTATTTTAGCAGGTGGGTGCATTTGTATGTGTGTGTGTGTGTGTGTGTGTGTGTGTGTGTGCGCACATGGGCATGAGCATGTGTATTTGGCTTGTTTTTTTAAAACTTTTAACCTCCTTGGTATTCTTTGACTTTCCTGGATGCATAGTTTCTTGTCTAATAATCAATTTGTGGAAATTCTCAGTCATTATTTCAAATATTCCTATTGGAGCATTGTGCAGTAATATGGCTGCATTAATACTTTGTTCTACTAGTACTGTGCTACTACTACAACAGCTGCATCCTGTAAAGCTGTTCCACAGTCCTTGGTTAGATTTGGTTTAATTTTTTTTCCTTTAATTTTTGTTTACTTTGCTTTTTTAATTTGATGATTTTATTGCTTTATCTTCTAGCTCAGATATTCTTTCCTCAGTTCTTTGCAAGTGTACTAATGAGCAAATCAAAGGCATTCTTCATTCCTGTTACAGAATTTGTTTTTTCATCTTCAGCATTGCTTTTTTTTGTTCTTTTCTTAAAGCTTCTATATCTGAACATAATGTCCATCTGTTCTCATACGCTGTCTATTTTTTCTATCATTATCATCATACTAATTATAGTAGCAGTCATATTTGCTTAAAATTCTTGGTCTGATTTTTTTTTTTTTTTTTGAGACTAGATCTTGCAGGCTCACGTTGCCGTTTTCTGGGGTACCCCCGACTCAAGAGATCCCCAGCCTCAACTTCCCAGGCAGCTGAGATTACGGGCACAGACCATCACACCCAGCTTTTTTTTTTTTTTATTTTTTTTATTTTTTTTAATTTTTTTTTTGAGACTACTTCTTGCTATGTTGCCCTGGGCAGGTCTCAAATCCTTGGACTCAAGCAATTCCTAGTTCCGGCCTTGTTCCATAGGTTGCGATTTAAAGGCACTCACCACCGTGCCCGGGCTTCTGATTTTTCTAACATCTCTGTCATGCCCATATATGATGACTAAACTATGAATTCACATTGTATTTTGCTTTTTGGTCCGTGCTGCAATTTTTTTCTTTCTTGATAACTGGATATGGTGTGAAGGGCAAAACTATTCTATAGAGGCCCGATTTACGTAACGTGATGTCAGGTATTGGGGGAGGGTAAATTGTCTATAGTACTATGATTCGTTTTCAGTTTTGTAAGAGTTTATTCCTTTGGATCTTGCAACTCAGGAGTTTCTTAAGCATTTTTCACCCCCCTGAACCAGCACAAGATGACTAGAGTGCACTAAATTTGAGTATTTCCCTTCGCAGGTCAATTAGGCTCTGCAAATTCCCCCCACAGATTAAGCATTAGTTAAGTAGTTTCCCCTGAGGGGAGATCTTGTTAAAAATACAATGATCTAGTCTATTTATAAAATACTCATTTTCTCCCCCATGCCAGAAGTTCAGGGATTTTTTTTTTTTTCTGATATTTACTGCTAGTATCTAACCACATTCTTTGGATTATATTTCATAATATTGTGGGTGCCTCACTATTACTGAGTTCTCCTTGATTATAACTTGAGTTTATAACTCTCAGATATGTACACAGTAAGTCTCCAGGAATTTAGATTTTTACATTACAGCTCCCCTACTCCAGAACTGATTTTCAATATGAAAATCACTTCTTATGTGAATCTACTCTGGTATGCCCTACTCTGCAAATTTGCCTGTTTGTCCAATCTTACGCAGCAGTGCTTTGCCCTGTACTCTCTCTTTTCTTAGGAATGCAAGAATAGTTCTTGAATTTTCACTCTATCTATTCTTTTATTTGTTGTTAGATTGAACTAGCAACTTCTAAGTTCCTTACATGAAAAACTCATGATCTTAATTGAAACAAAAATATTACATACTTGATTTGCATATTATTAATTTGTTCTTTCTGTGATTAATTCAGATCAAAGTGGGGGAGGGCTATGCTCCATAAGGGCTATACTCAAATGAGCTACGATACTGAACTTTGATGATCAAAAATAAATAAATCATTAAGTACATTGACAGGAATCATAGCGAAAAAATATGAGGTAGCTAGAAATAATGTAAAGAACCCAGTACAGTGATGGAAAAAATTTACATTTAAGGAAATTAAAATAAGTTTCAATATTTGCTTTTTTAATTCACAACATTCTTTCATGGAGATAGAATTTTTTTGTTCTAGTTATTTCTAAGAGCCTACTGATCAACAAAAAAAAAATGCATTGTTTGAAGAACTCATTTAGGAAGATACATATTCATTAACAGATTTATTTAAAAAGGGGCTTCAATATTTTGTACTAAAATATGCACTTTAAAGTTATGTGTAAGATAAACATAGCTCAGCCATAGCTTTGTTTATAGTTACTAGACTATAATAAAGAAATTAATAGGTAAAATGAAATGACCTATCCTAAAGAGTGTTCATATTTCACTGTATTGCCCCTTGTTGCAGAAAAAAATTCAAGAACTGACTCTTTCTCTCACTGGTTTTATATTACAGAGAACAATTATAATCCAGTTATGAATAGCTTAAAACAGGAAAATTCTTACACTTGTCACCCATTTTACAGGATTATTAATACTGTGCCAATCTTTCAAAATTGCATTACAAGCATAACTAATTTTTCCGAGCTACTGTCTAAAAGACTACTCACAAGATGGTAGGATTAAGATACATTAATATCACTAGGTTGGCAAATAATATAGCAATTAAACAAATTTTAGTATATTTGAATGCATGTTTTGTTTGCATTTTCACCAGTCTAAATATCTTTCAATTGGACAATACTAGAATTCTCAAAATAATTATAAGTACACAGTGTAGAAAATGAATCTACTTTAAATAATACAAATATTTCTAAAGATGAGAATTAAGGTACAGACACCCATACCTAACTTTAGCTTCTTTTCTAAAAGGTAAATCCCTGTGATTCTATCTACAACCACTGGTATTCTATTCAGATCCAAGAATGATTTGGATAGATACTTCAGTCCTGATATGCATTAGTTCTCACTACAATTTATGCTATCAGTCAGCAGAACAAGTACAAGTAAAAAGGACTTGGAGATTGTTGGGAGAAGGACTTGTTAAATATAAGCTGAAAGCAGATTTGAAAATTTTCCCCTTTTAAATTTATTTTCCCAGGGTCCTAATAAATGAAAGCTGGGCTGCTATCCAGGTTCCAAGCCACTAGAGTCTGATTGTTTTCTATTTGTTTCAGTGTTTAAAGCCAACAAAAGCTGCATTAAAACTGACTGTGCCAAATAGTAACAAGCAGACTTTAAGCAGAGTTAATGTATGAACCCACAGCCCCAGGTTATAATATTTCAAACACAACGGAATTTAGAGGTTAGGCTCTTTGTCAATGGATTTTATAAACAAAACATTCTTCTTAAATAGCCTTGTTTAAGAAAATATGAAAATATCTTCCTAATAACAGATTGATAACTTATTGTATGTTTTCTATATTTTTGCATTACTGGTCACATATATTTATATCCCTATCTTATTTAGACAGATACTTAGAATATCCGTTTCCTTAGTTTTACAATAAACACACATGCATGTACACACATGTTCTTTCTACTGCTTTTTTCCTGATTTTACAAAATCATTGCTAATTTTTTAGACATTGCTAATTTTAATCATTCACATACACATACCTGCAAACCACTTTTGAACAACAAAACAACTACCTACAGTCTCCAATCCAAAACATGGAAAGTATAGTTATCATATTTTAAATGGGCGTTGAATTCCCTGTAATGTCTATTACTATATTTTGTTTTAAATAAAACAATGTAAAGATTTCACTTAATTAAGTGTTAAGAGTTCTCATATTTTTTTTTCTATTTTCTCTTAGGATGAAAACTAATATGAGACTCTATCTAGGTTTTGAGCCCAGCAATTGGATGACCTAGAAAAGATATCTCAAATCTGTGTGTTTTTATGTTGACTATAATTATCTTTCAATTATTCTCAGGTAAATACTGAAAATATAAGTGTAATCCCACAGTCTGGGAGGTTCCAGTTCCTGCCCCACATAAGGAAAGGTATAGCTGAGCAGGTAGGAGAAACTAAAACAGAAGGAGAGAGGTCCCTTACTGAAAGGTCTGTGATTGGAAGAGGCACCACAATTCCCCTGCTAGTAGCCCTGGCCACACCCCCCGGGGTGGAGGGGTGGGGAGTTCCTGCTTTTGCCACTCCCACTCTCCCACTTCTAACAGATCTCACTGGAAAAGGGAAACAACAATCTATTGACATATACGCCAGAGAAAAGAAAACAAACAAAGGCCCTGGGCATATTCATCACCTGGGTAAGACCCAAACTGAGCAAGATCAGACCCACAAGACATGACTGTGAGACTAGTCACATAAGTGAGTTAACAAAAAGCTTCACCTACAACATTCTAGGGGTTAAAGAAACGAGCCCCTTATTCAGAGATGCCACCAAGGTTAAGTGTCCTCCTCTCCCATTCGGGAAAGAAAGCCACAGAGAAAGGGCTGCAGTCCCGTGACAGAACTGTAAACCATGAGAATGGAGAGGAATTAGACAAACCTCCTGCTGGATTTTGTCCCCACTGTGGAACCCTCAAATGCCAAGGCCAAGAGTTGGGATCGCAACACCAGAAGCCAGAACTATAAGGCTTAAAAGCCGTGCCATGGATCAGACACCAGAGCAGAGGAGGCAGCCAGCATGAACGAGGAGTCACAAATCCCATTGACCACACAGGTCTGGAGAAAAGCAGACTGTCAACTTCACAACAGAAAGTGCCACAATAAAGGAACCTGAAGAGCAACATCCCACACTTACCCTACAAGAGGTCCTGAATGAGCTTGAATGAGCTACCTGTCCCAGAGTTATTCTTAGAAATTAAACAGCATGGACCAACAAGTCACAGGAGCTTAGGCCCTCACCTAGGAAAAGAACAATTGACCAACAACTTTACCAAACAACAAATCACAGAGAAAGGTGAGTCAGAATGACAGGAGTCTCCACTGGGGGAAGGGGAAGGAAGGAGGGCCATATATCAGGTGATCAATAAATACACAAATGTGACAAAAATGAAATAAGTAAGAAGGCAGGAGTGAAAGACTAGGAGGTGGCATGTGGAACAGAGAGACAAGTAAAGAAAAAGCTGTTTGTTCTCAGCCTTGGAAATGCACCAGAGACTGGGGGCATATGGAAGGGGGCATACTTGGAAGAGAAGTGTATGAGAGACCAAGGGGAAAGAAACAATGGCAGCCTTTATCTTGAATTGTATTTTGATTCTGCTCTTCTCCTTTCAGACTTGCTTGGCCCCATCTGGCCCTGATCTGCGGTTCCCCAAACGGAAAGTGCCCCAAGCTGTGACAAGGCTTTGGGTCTCAATGGCCACACTTTGGACCAATAATGTTTGTCTGAGCATTTACCCAGGAAGGAATGGGTAACTATGTGTTTCATGGGGAACTGTTTTGAGTATATTGTTTCTTTTCTCTCTATTGTAAACTAATTGTATTAAAATTCCTTCCCATTTGAGGTTTCATACACTGTGCTTTCCCTTTGTGTGGTGAATGGCGGAGCCCGTTAAGAGACTGCAGGCTCCAGGCTCCCAAGGTGTTCCTCAGTCTGGTCATTAACAGAAAAATTTCAAGGTTATGTATTTTAAAGAACTGGTGGTGAAGTCAGATAACATAACTACTGTTTTGAAAAGTTACATGAACACATAGGTAAATGACAACAACCTGGATCTAAAATACAACTTGAGATATTTAACTATAATCCGCTTTACCTTTTCCCCTCCACTCTAATGTTAATCTTCAATTAACCTATATTAATTTGTCTAATGATTAACAGAAATAAGTCTCTATTGTGTTTCTGCAGTTGTGCCTCTCTCTGTTCCTATCAGGAATGGGGTGACAATGAGAATTGTTTGAAGTATTAGAATGAGTCCTTGACCCAATTAATGCTCTCATTTGATTCCATCCTGCTTAGCACTCCAAAATGTAAAGATTCTAAGTTTTTTTAAATGCAGAATTCCTATTTGAACATCAGAAATTTGACATAAACCAAAATTTGTTACTTTTCCTCAGATATTTTAGAATTTAGTCATTTTTATATTACTAGGAAGGAATAATTTGCAGTCGTAGAGATGTGAATTTTCTTGTCTTGTCTATAGATAATGTCTCTTACATTTGTATTTGCACATCACTTGAAACAACTCCATTGTCCATACCAAAAACTATTCCTCCTCCAAAGGTCAGGAACATAGCAACGCATGTTAGCAGTGGCTGCAATCATCTGATTCACTCTGTTCTTTTTATACATGGAAAAACTTGGGCTCTGGAAATTTTAATTGGTTTAATTGGCACTCAAAGGGAAAAATAACGCTGAGCTGTTTTATTTTTATTTTCAGTCTATTGCCTAGACTTTCCAAATCTAGAATCTTGTTTTGATTTTTTTAATCTTAACTGATTACATGCACACATGTATGTGTGCGCACGCACACACACACACACACACACACACACATACTACATCATTATATTCCCCAGGTTTCTTCCACCACCTTGTCCCCCCTGAACCATCAACTTAGTCTTTTGGGTCCATTCCTCCCCCACTTTTACTCCCTTGCCCTCCCTTGCTCGATACTTCAGGTCTGTTGATAGTTTACATTGTAAAAATTTTTCTTGTCCTTTTGTTTTTTTGTTTCCCTATATCATGCATCGGTGAGAACATCCCATAATTTTAAAAGCTGGTTAGACTGTATACCAAAAGAATCATTGAAAAAATATTAGAGCCATCTTCAAATGAAATAAGAAACACTGTTCTGAAGCCAGGAGTTTCAAGACACTGGGCACTGCACTTAGAGAAGAATACATAAGTCTTTATGAAGAAGTTCACTTGTAAAACCAGGAATCATTAAATCCGTATGAAAGCAATTTCTCTAGGTGCAGTCTTTCTAAACCCAAAATTATCAGAATGTCATGCTCTCCACAATATAGGCTTTTTTCATTTTTAAAGGTAGACCTAGATATATACAAGTATCGCTGACCCAAATCTGAAAAATCATTAAATTTCATCCTCCAAATTATGATTCCTTCAGAGCAAATTTCTTTTTGGTTATTAATGCTATTCTGTGTTTTCTCCTATTCATTTCATTGATAGTTTAAAAGTATAATTGTTAACATTTGGCTTTGAGAGACAGACTAAATGGGTTAATTGTACTGCATTTTTCACAATAGTGGATGTGAAGCTATAGTTTTTGAATCACTTTATCTTCAATAAATCATTAGTAATAATGAACAAATACAAGAAAAATATGTGCTTATAGGAAACCCTCTATAATTTTTGTCCAGGTGTTTGTATTACATGGTAGTTATATTTTCACTAATATTTTGTTTTTAATATTATATTCTATATACAATTTGTAACTTTTATTGCATTTAAATGATCTTTTCCAAAAGTGTTCTGAATGGCTCAAATGATATTTTAACAGAGTAACCTCCACAGAAAGGGGGAAGTTCCAGGTTCCCTGTCCCACCTAAAAAAGGGTGAAGGTGAGCAGGTAAAGGAAGGGGGGAAACTATGGAAGGGGCTTGAAGAAGACTTGGAGGGGTCATATGGAGTAAAAATACACATGAAGAAGTTGTCCTGTTTTTTAGTCTTGGAATTGCATTTTAGGGGATTAGGGGATATAGAAAAAAGTGCTTGGAAAAGATGTGGGTGAAGTTAACAATGGCAGCTTTTATCTTGACTGGTACTTTTATTTTCCTCCTTTTCTTCCAATCTTGCCTGGTCCTTCTATCACTTTCTTATGCTTCTTCACAATGAGGTGTCTCAGTGGCCCCGCTTTGGACCAACCTTCTTTGACTGGGCACTTACAAAGGGATAGGTAACTTTGGGTGTTTGACTGGGAAATGATTATCTTTTCTCTTTCTATGCTCTGTATGCATACTGATTCTATTATAGTTCTTTTCTATTAAAGGTCTTACACACTAAGAACATGCTTTGCCATTATGCAGTGGATGGCAGAAGCCATGTAGAGTACAGATTTGGGGGTCCTGGGTTGCCCCTACATCTGCCCACTAACATTATTTAAAATTATATCAAGGTACAGTCTCTTCAAATTATTATTGTTTAAAGTCTTTCTATTGTTATAGATGAAAAATATATTACTTAAATATTTATTTGATTGCATGTATATCTGACTGCTGGATCCATACTGTTTCTATTTATTGAATTTCTATCAATCAGCAGTCTGCTTAAATGCAAATGCTTCCTTACCAGTCCTTTCCATCAATACAGAGGCGATTTTCTCTATATAGAACTCACTGGGAAGAAAGTGTGGTTTACAAGTATTATTAGATCTTTGCTGTGACTCACTCCCATGCAGATGGTACACATCTGAAGGGGCTCTATTCTAGCTAGGAACGATCCAGCTGATGCTCTGAAAAATTATTCTCTCTTGGTAAAAAGTTCGCTTGCCACTGCCTTCCCTGCTGCATTATTAAACACGAAGGAGTGATTCCCTTAATCCCAACCATCTGCTCTTCCCCTACTAAAAAGTGAAAACATCCCCTTGTGTTTACAAATGTTGCTGTGAAAGCTTCACAAATTATAAGAGATGGTAGTGAAATTTCCGTATATACTACAAGATCAAAACAAAATCCTAGTCACCATAAATCTGTAAGAAATAAACCAAATTTATATCACACGATAAGCCAAACTGTGTAATATAACACAATTATATTTAAACTGCAGCCTCAGAATGTAAATTACTTTAGCATCGCAGTTTTGTATTTACATTTTAAATATACTCCTACTTGTCCAGACTTCCAAAAAAGTACATATGCTGAGAAAATGGACCATCTTCAATTTTTTCTAATTTTCACATATTTATAGAATACACAAAATTTAGCATTAGTAAAGTTTCATTTTCAATGGCATTAAAAACAGCAAAATATCTGGTTTGAAGTATAACAGAATCAAAACCTAAAGTATGAAAACAAGGCCAAATGTCCCACATCAAGTTGTTGATTTTCAATAAGTGGCTAACATTGGAGAATAAACATGCAAATGTAGATTATACCACTTCACAAAAAAATTTTATTTTCCTTACAAAAGCTTCTGAAAACTGGGATCACCCATGAGCTCCAAAATATCAATAGACCAACTAACCAAAAACAACACTAACCAAAAGCAACATTGTTAAGGTCACCAATATTTTAATTTGATGCTCATTTTATATAAAAAATTTGGTATAGTGTAAAATAATCATTCTTTCTACCACTTTTGTTTAAAATAGGAAGAATTTTCACTTGACATTAAATTTATTTTTGTTGAAGATCAATTACTTTAGCTTTCCTCTAAGACATTGTCAGCAGACCAATTTCTATTCCAGTTATTCCTTTTATGCTTAGTAAATAATTCCTTATCACCTAGGTTCCAGACCCTTTTCACCCATTCTTTTCTCAATGTCTTTCATTTAATTTTTGTCCCGACAAGTTTCTTTGTAACTCTAGAACAATTCTGAAAACATTCATTCTTCCTTAAATGGAATTCATATAATTGACTGTTTTATTGTCCCAGTACCCAGTATATAAAAGTATGGTTTCTTTGTAACTCGTTCTTTCAAATACTTTCAATTCACTCTAGCATACTCTGTGTTTATTTTTCTAGTCCATTTGTCTATCCTAGCGATTTTCTCGCTTTCATTCTGAAAGGCTGAATCACGGAGGTAATGAATTCACTATGGTCAAACACAATGAGTCATTTGCCTTCTAACAAGCTTCCACACTTGTTGCTCAGACCTACATTCTTCCTATTTATGACGACCTCATCCCTATACCGTAGCAAGTTCTTTGGAAATATGTCAAAAGCAACTTTTATACAGATGTAACCCACAAAAAATAGATTTTCCTGGATAATTTTCAATTCTCTGGTGGGTTATGCCTGTTCTGAGTTTTAAACTGGGTTCCAGTGAAAAGCTCCTTTTTATAATAAGGATAAACCTTATGCTTAAACTAATAACTTCATATCAAATTTATTGCCATCAAAACAAAACATATACCCTCTCAGCGTGTTCTTCTAAAACTGCCTCAGTATTTACTTTGTACCCTAGTTCTTGTACTTAGTCTTGGAGCAATGCTCATATTTCCTAGTTTTTCATCTGGGTTTTGGCTTATCCAGTGACATTTTCCTTTAGATATATCCATTTAATTTATTTCAATTTCTATACTTTGATTAGTATATTTTCAATGTGTTCTAAATTCTTTTGTAGTCAGTTATTTTACTAATTATTAACATCAACTCTACAATTATTTGTAATTTGGTCAAAATTTTTCTGATGAACAGTTATTCCCATTTTTATTTTTAAATAGAAATTTCAAAATAATTTACCAAGTTTTTCTTTATGCTCACAAAATAAAAACTAAATGTATATGTCAATATTTGTTTTAATTCTTTATTTCCAATATACCTATTCAAGTCTCACAGTCATATTTGTACATCAGGTTCAGCTGAGGTAAACCAGTATAAAACTGGTTTAATCTGTTTACACTGATAAAGTACATAGTCCGGGTTCAAAATGAGGAACAACTGTGGTATTCCAGAGTCCCGTGTCAGAGGTTCACTGTGGATTGGTGACAGTTAAGCGGTTTTGCAAATATTCAATGATGGAAAGTTATTGTTAGTTTCTTGTATTTCCCATTGTACTGGAACTGCTTTCCAGAATTAAATGATTCACCTCCAAAGTATTGTACCGAAATAATTCAGCCTTTAGAGTTAGGAACTTTAAGCTTTACGGCAAGAGAAGTCAGAACACATGGATGGGGGTTCCCAAATGAGGTTTTCACCGTTACTGAAGGGCATCTGGGTGAATAGTAAAGTAGTAAAAATTGTTAATTGCACACACTACACACACACACACATATACTCACTAGCACAGAGACAAATTTCTCTTTTTTCGAGTATTCTTTCATCATCTCCTTAAAGTATTCTTCCAGTACTAGCTCTGATGAGTCCATCCACATCCAATTGTATGTGTTTAATATAGTTGGTAGCCTTGAATCCTCCCTGTAGTGTGTATATTTGAATACAGAGAGCATTTTGGGAAATACAAAACTCAAATAGTAAATTTTACCAGTAAAGTATTGACTGCATCACACAGCAGTAGGTGAAAGAGTCCTGCATTCCCTAGATTCTGTAAATCCACCAGGTAGGCAGTTACCTTTGGTCTGTGTCCTGTACTTAAAGCTGATGTAACAGCTTCTCTGCACTGGTGCACTATTTGCACAGACCTTAGTGTCTGCCCTGATGCTGACATTTACCTTTGCTTACTAGTGAAATGTAACTAAAATAATCCCTCTAGCATACCGTTGCCACTGGAAACATAAGTTTATGCTTTCTGATTTGCTGAGTAGGGCTGCATAAAAATGAAAAAAAAAAAAAGAAAGAAACAATTGGTACACAGCGGAGCTAAATGTGATGCAGAGGCACTTAGATGAAAACAGACAATTTTGCAGCAGATTGCCTAACATATTGGCAGTTCTCAAATCACATCTCAAATCAGATGAAATAAGTTTCAGAAAGTTATTTAGCATGAAGAATACATTATTAAATTCAACGTATAAAATGTTAATGCAGATCTGTTGGCTTTTATTGTTGCTAGCTTCCATCGCCCTCCCTCTCACAACAGTGGTATCATAAACTTAACTGTCAGTGTGGTGTGAGCATTTTCCCTCCAATCAACTAGCAGGCATACTTTTTTCCGACATCATCTCTGCTTCCTTAACCACACACAGGTCACCTTCCAGCTGTATTGAAATTAAAACGTCAGAGTTTTAAAATGAAATTTTTCCACGCACCATCAACAGTGTTCTGCTTTTAAACAAATGTTTAACAAATGTGAATTTCTGCTTCTTAGTAAGATTTTGTAATATTACATTAATAACAAATTGCATTATAATAAGTGATGGATGTGATGAGTGCATTATTTACTGTAAGGCATTTTATTTCTGAAATGAATCAGTGTAAGGCTGTACAAATTATTCATTCTTAAGATTTTGCCATTGAATTGAGACAATTCACATAATTTTATGAGCATTATTCCTGCTTATTCCTGCTGTCATTGTAGATGTCCCCCCAAAAAAGTACTTCATAGATGACAGATAAGCATAGTCTATAGGAGCAGCATTTGTTATGCAATTAGAAGAGGAGGACAGAGAGATCTTTGCACACTCAAGGATCAAAGGTTTTGACTACCTAGTATGGCTTGCTAGAAATTCTGGTATCATCACTTTAATATCTGTACAGTGGATGTCAAGGTTGCTTTTCTAAGAATAAATTATCAGAATTCTTAAGACTCTTCATTTAGTATAACAATGAGATCTAGCTGGATTCTTTAATCATTGGAAGAATATGTGACTTGTTAATACATCCTTTTACTAGAACTTTTCTGTGCGTGTGCATTTCTCTTTATATTTTCCTAGACATCTTGGCTTTACACTCTACAATTTAAAAAAAATATATATTGTTTGTACGTATTTGTGTGTATACACTTATACATATGTGTATATATACATATATGTGTATATATGCATATTTACATCATTATATACCCAGAAGTTCTCCCATCACCATGTCACCTCACCCATGAACCATATCCTGATCCATTGTAATCATTCCTCTTGTGTTTTCTCCCACCCTCCCTCCCCACCACCCCTTGCTGTATGTTTTAGTTCCACTATTCTTTTGTTAATTTTCACCTTTCCTGGTCCTTTTGTTTGTTTGTCCTTTTCCTATACCCCACATATAAGCAAGACCATCCAGTACTTATTTTTTTTTTCTTTCTGGCTTTTACTAGAACTTTTTAACAAAACACATACTTTTTACTTGTGTGCTGAATTTTTCATGATGAATTACTAACTTTTGCAATAAGTAAATGTATCTGTTTGCCTCTTGCCATTGGTTTATATCTAACTTCCTGTCTGTTCCAGAAATAGCAACCTAATGACAATACATTTTCTGGATGCATTCGCTCAGTCAGTTTACCCACAAAATTTTTTTAATCCTAATAGATTCCTAATGAGTTACTATAGCCAAATCTCAGTGAGATCGGCAGGTATTAGATTGAATCTTTATTTGTATGGCATGTAAATAATTTTATCACAATAATTATCACAAACTATTACCTTTCTATCTTCCTTCCTACATACTAGAATCTCCATGTGACTAACCTTCCACCTTTCGTAAGACCATGTTCATGACCGTGCATTGAGTAACATTTAATTACTAACATAGGAGAAAGTCATTAGGCCTATGTACCAGAATGTGGACAGTATTTTAGGATACTCATTTGCTGTAGCATCTTGGATAAGTTTTCTCTTTTGTACTAAAATAAACTGCTATTCAGAAATGATGATTTAGCATTGCTTTTTCACAATAATCTTAGATTTGAATTTCAAGATGTTATATTGAAGTTGTGTGGTCAAATTGGAAGATAAATGGCTAAGTGGAATGTAATTCACCCTAAGACAACTGTGACACTGTTTCGTCTCAGCACGCTCCGTTGTGAAAAGTCAGCGTGAGCTGGGGTATGTGAACTAGGCCATGCTGGGGCAGACTGTTGTTGTTCATTCTAAGTGTCCATGAGTGATTACTACTAAATGATGGGCAAAAAACTGGACAAATGTGAGCAGCATGAATATCAACCACACTTTAATTAGTGGTGGTTCCTCAGTAAACAAAATCACACATTATGCTGTAGAACAAAAGCCCCAGAAGAATTATGTTTTATTTGATTTTAGATGTGATTCATTAAGCAGTACCATATCCATTACATAAGTGGTAACATTCATGCTCATAAGGCGCAGTTTTACTAAAAGCACACAAATATGTATAATCTCATTTGAGCTTCATAATAGTACATTGGGATAAAAAGAAAATATTTTTTCTTCTCAAATTATGAGATCATGAGCCTGAGCTCGGTTAAGCAATTTACAGTTCAAGTTGGGTTCAAACCCCTGTCTCTAAGCTTCATGTTTTATTATTTTTGTTCATTACCTACTTTGGAATCAATTGCTTTGTGAATTAAGAATATTTACATTACAAACTTTGAAAACATTCTAAAACTATTTGGTTTTATTTGAAAAGTTTTTCTTCAAGGTCATTTTCTCATAGTTTAATTGAATTATAATAAAATCTTTTAGCATTCTCATAAAGAATCAATGTAGAAGTAGAACAAACTGTGAATTTCAGGACAAATGGGACAAAACCATGGGTATTGTAATTAAATGGGAACTGTTTATTTTGCAGCAGTCATATGTGACAAGCAGAGCCAGTCTCTCTCAGAACCCCTAAAAAAGTTGAAATAGTGTTTCCTTCAACAACAGTGGTGCATGTTTCAATATTACCCTGTTTTTGTTGCTTGTTTTTTTCTTTTTTAAGCAACTTTTGTCCATGTGAACATCCAGAACAAAAAGTAGCTGCTTTTTCACACAAATATCACCAGACATCACCAATTGATGTGGACAACTTAAATAAAAGTCACTTCTTTAGAAAAGTAAGAAAATCCAATTATACCCTTTGATGGCAAATACTAGAACAGATATTTATAAACACATAAAGCTAAGTAGTTAAGTCTTGGAATTCCTTGCATTGCTGTAGATAAATGGATGGCATAATATTATTTGCATACTATTTGTATTTAAATTTGAACTTTATATCTTGGTATAAAAATGAACCCTAGTAGACATGATTAAGGTGGAGGGATTAATTTCCTACAGACTGAAATATACAGAATGTTCCCAGTAGAATATTATCAGTATTCTACAGACTTCTTTCCTGACACCTGAATTTTTCTTCTTTTTTATTTAAAATGAAGCCCATTAAAACTAGATCATTAAATATTGTAACTAAAGTGCATACATCTTATGTGTATATAAAATGCTAGATCATCATTAAACTAAAATTAAACTAAACAAGTATAGATTCTCAATAAGAAGATCATTAAAATGTTTTTAATGATTTCAAATATATACATTATATTAGAAAAAAGATGTATGATGCAATAGAAATCTTCATTAACAGACCAAATAATTTAAATGTATAGTTAAAAATGTCAGTGGTTGTCATTTTACATTGAAACATTTTCTACATCTTGTATCTTCAAATTTAGCTGTATTTCAGTGCCACAGCACTTAATGATATCTTAATTTTGATAAACGGTTTACCTCATTTTGAATAGTTTTTCTAGAAAAAAATTCTTCTTTAATGCTACTACTTCTGATTTAAACACAAGTTCAAAGAATTCTTAATAAATGTAATTTATTAGTAACGGTACCATTCATAAATGAATAAATGTATTGCCCTTTTTAATTGTTCATGTGTTACCTGGGCGGGGCCATAAGCCCCGCCCGCCAGCAGGTGATGGCGGCCACCCGCGGCCCAGGCAGAAGCTCGGGCGCCCTGGACCCCCTAGCCAGGGGGGGGCGAGGAGCGTCTGGCTGCACCTGGGTAAGCTCCCCAGTGGGAGGTCAAGCCGGCCTGGGAGGCACTGGGAAGCCCCCAGCCCCCGGAAGCCGGGGCGCATGGAGGGGCCAGCGGTCCCAGACTGGCCCGCCCCCGCGCGCC
>PVHY01026669.1:0-17047 GCA_004024945.1 Uropsilus gracilis
AAAAAAGTTGCAGAAGTTCCTAATTCTCCACCTCACCAAATGAAGATCCTTATGCAGAGCTAAAAACCTCATTAATTTCTGTTATTATTGTAAAGAACCTGGATATCCAAGATGAAACTGACAGAAATTTAAGCACTTCAAACACCATCAACCTTTCAGCCTGCCTTTACAATGTTTTCTAATTTATCTCAATTATTCCTGATGATTTCTGGGAAACACGGGACCTTTTTTTTCATCCTCTCTCATAAACAGCTTGGACAAACAACCCACCAGATTAGGGATGAATTTCTCTCTGTTCTTACTGACACTATAGCTTTTCTCTTTTTTTTTTTTCAGTATAATTTTATTTGTTCAAATTAATTTCACACATATATATGTATTTTACATTGTTGTCTACCCCAAGGTTCTCCCACCACCTTATCACTTATGAACCATCAGCTTAATTTCTTGTTAAAAAACTAACATTCCTCCCCCAGATTTTATCCCCCTCCCCCTCTCTTGCTCTATGCTTTCATTCTGCTAACAGTTTTAAATTTTCCTTGTCCTTTCGTTTGTTTGTTTTCCCTATATCCTGCATGTAGGTGAGATCATCCAGTATTTCTCTTTATCTTTATGGCTTATTTTTGCTAAAATGATTCCTTCTAGCTCCATCCATGTTATCACAAATGCATCAAATTTGTCTTTTGATTAATGAGTAATATTCCATTGTGTACATATACCACAACATTCTGATCCACTCATCTGTGTTGGAGCATTTGGGTTGTTTCCATATTCTGGCTATTGTAAATAGTGCTGTATTAAACATCCAAGTACAGGTATCCTTTTGAATGAGTATTTTTGGTATCTTTTGGGTAGATTCCCAGAAGTAGGATTGTTGGATGGAATGTAGTAGTTCCATTTTCGGTAGTTTGAGGGTCCTCCACACAGCTTTTCATAGTGGCTGTACCAGTTTGCATTCCCACTAGCAGTATAAAAGTGTACCTTTTTCTTCACATCCATGCCAGCACCTGTCATTAACCAATATTTTTTATATGGGCCATTCTTTCCAGTGTGAGGTAGTATCTCATTGTGGTTTTGATTTGCATTTCCCTGATGATAAGTGATGTTGAGCATTTTTCCTTATGCCTATTGGCCAATTTGTATTTCCTCTTTGCAGAAGTTTCTCTTCTCCCCATTTTTTGACTGAGCTTTTCACTTTGCTTTTGCTAAGTTATGTGAGTTCTTTATGGATCTTTGATATCAGACCTCTGCCAACTGAGTGGAGTAAAAATAAAATTTTCCCATTTGGTTGGTTATCTGTTTGCTTTAGTTATTGTCTCTTTTGCTGTGCAAAAACTTTTTAGCTTCATATAGTCCCAGCAGTTTGTGTTTTTCTTCATTTTCATTGCTTGTATAGACATGTCCTGGTTACTATGGTATACGTCATGGAGTGCTTTGCCTATTGTATTCTTCTATATATTTTATGATTTCATGTCTTATGTCCAAGTCTTTTATCCATTTTGTGTTGGTTTTTGTGTAGGGTGAGAGGGAATAGTCTAGATTCATTCTTTTGCATGTAGCAGTCCAGTTTTCCCAGCACCATTTATTGAAGAGACAATCCTTGTTCCATTTTGTTTTTTGCCCCTTTGTCATAGATTAGTTGATCATACACAAGTAGCTTTCTGTAGCTATTTCTGTATTCAACCCCACTGCTATAGAGAGTAGTCTGTTTCAAAACACTTAATAGTTCAAATAAGGAGAATTTCTAATAAACCTCAAAAGATTCCTATCTCTAAACCTATTTCTTTTTGCTTAGGGACTTTTCTCCTTAGTTCCTCTATTCTAATTCAATTATTAGGTCAGGATTTCTTTAAAAAGCATCATGTTGGAATCTTTCTCCCAAAAGGGGAAAATAATTCTACAAGTTGATAGTAACAATCAGCATAGTCAAGCAAATGTAGTTAATGATCACTTAACATTTTTCATTTTTCCCTGTACTAGAGTTGGTTCTAGAAACACTGATCATTTGATTCAGCTGCCATCCTCTTTAAGAGCAAATTCACCTATTGATGCTGACAAAATTCACAGTGAACCCTCCCCCCCAAGGTAACAGTTTCCTCAAACCCTCCCCAGAATAAAGTAGCAGTAAAGATTCCCCTTTTTTCTTTTTGTATATGAAAAATAAGGAACTCCCTCTGGGAACACAGGGATCACCATCAACTTAGTGAATATCATAGCAAACACCTAAACCCTGTGGCTAGCGAATACCCTTCCCACCTTAAAGCTATTGCTGTCACTGTATCTTGTGATTACCTCCAAAGTTCTCATTAACTATTTTTGTACCTCATGCAGAAATCCTTCTAAATTCTTATCATACTCAACATTTTTCAGTCAGTTGCTTTACCTCCTATGAGATCTTTCTACTAACTGCGCTCTATATAATGCTTTCATGTTGAAAGAATATGAACCTTGCTACCTTCTTTCTTGCTAGTTCCAGCAAGGTCCCTGTAACTGTTAGCCTCTAACAGATTATCTCCTGAGTTCTCATGATGACCTTCAAGAAATTCTTTTGGATCATGTTTACTTTGCAAGGTTTACGTGAAAGGTGAAAATGGTAAGTATTATACTAGATATGCAATATCAACATATGTTGATAAAACTGAAATGGCACCTTTGCCTTTGACTATTAAGGCTTCA
Source organism: Uropsilus gracilis (assembly GCA_004024945.1). Lineage (NCBI taxonomy): Eukaryota > Metazoa > Chordata > Mammalia > Eulipotyphla > Talpidae > Uropsilus > Uropsilus gracilis. The sequence continues at coordinate 2,677 of PVHY01026669.1, forward strand.
TGAGTCAAATTATACACACTCATATAGGTCTCACCCTAGCCAAAGATAAAAGTCAGCATTTGCTCTGATTGTAGATATGCTTTCATGTAGCTCAGGGTTTTGGAATGTTGCCAAAGGAACATGGCATCCTTATTTTCAGTGGAGATAAGATGAAAAATAGCATTATGTTCAGGAATTGTTACACACATTAATTTTGCCTGCTGCCTCAGGTATTAATTACGATTCTGGAACTAAAGGAAACCATTGTGCTGATATTTCCACAAGGAAAGGAACTAGTGGCAGTCAAGCCTCTATTTTGGTCCAAACAGACATTTCACCAAATGATAACCTAAGAGAACTGGCTAGAGAAGCCAAACCATTGAATCTAGAAAAGGGAAAACAAGATTGGAAATTCAAAAATTGTTGATATGAAAATAAAACAGAAAACTCCGGTTTAGACCAAGTAATAATTCAGAACTACTAGAGCTGTTAAAATTTCCATTCCACTGTACATTCATTAGACTCTTAGTTCACCAATAAAATGATAGCATCATGGATCAATATTAGTGGGAAAATATTAATAAGATTACATAAAGCTCCTCCCTTCTTTATTCTACTTAAAATACAACCCAAAAAGTGTTTACAATACCCTGGACATTTTAAATTGCTTAATAAACCTTTTGGGGTCTGGTGATTGGTTACAAATATCAAAATTAGTGATTTCAATATTTCTCCACCAATCCTTATAGGGATTGGTATGCTTATCAGGGATATCTCCCCTTGACGATACATGTGATTGGAGCTGTGTCATGTTTACGCTGGTGGGCAGAGACTCAGAGCTGATGAAATTGCACCAGAAGAGCTGGGAAGTGCACATGGATGTGTGGCCTGAGACTGACAGAGAAAAAGGAAGGTGCACTGGTTGAGAAGGAAGCCATGAGACTTATCAGGACCAGTAGCAGACTGCAGCAGGGCAGAGAAAGAAGAGAGGCTATGAGTTTCTGGCACTGATGGACAATGGCCCAGAGTGGCTGGAAGCCCAAGCTTGGGAGCTGTCTAAGCTGACTGCATTCCTTAAAGGAGTTTGAAAAGCTTGGGAACCTGGCTTTTGTGTGGATTCTCTTTTACCTGGTTTGATTTGGAATCTCCATTGCCTGGTGGTTGGTTTGAAATCTCCACTACCAGGAGCTGGGACAGATGCTGAAAGAGAAGCAAGTGCCATGTTTTTACAGACCACATGACTGGAGGACCACAAATGTGATGTTGAACTAAAAGACTGACTGACTGGACTGTGTGCTGAGGAAACAGGGTTCCCTCCAGTCTTGGGGATGCTTTGCTCATTTAGTTGTGTACTTTGTTGTAAATGAATTTAGTTTGGTCACTTTAAAAAACCTGTTTTGGATTTGAAACTGCAAGGAAAGCTGCTGGGGAAGAGGTATGGCATAGAGAGGGCATCAAGGCAGGGTGGAGAGGAAGATCCTTGCGGGTAAGCATGAGGTAGATTTAAAAGGTAAAGTATTTTTTTCCCTCTGGTTTGGAAGCTTGAGGTTTAGCTTGAGGCTTTTTGCCCCTTTTGACCCAATATCAACCCTAGTGATTGGTTTTGATAGGGTGTGCCCCCCCCCCATTGTCTCCTGTTTAAGATTGCAGATTTCAAGGACAGGTAATGTTAAAATGGGGGAATGACCTAAGCTGGAATTTCCCTTCAGGGGGATGCAGGGGGGAAGAAAGAAGTGAAATAGTCAAGGTGAAACAGATTTCCTGGAAGGCGGGAAATCAGGGTATATAAAGGGTATGCAAACAAAGAGAAGGATTTCAATTCGATACAATTGGGATTCCAATATGGAGACGGGATAGAGAGGTTCAATGGAGGCGAGATGGGAATCGGCCATCTTGTAAAGATGTGAGCCATGTGAACTTGGCCTGCTGGCCACCGAGGGCCTGCAACCCTCGGCTGGTCCAGGCTGGCAGCATGTGTGCTGAATGCAGTTAAGGAGTTTGCAGATTTGAACTCCGTGTTGGAGTTTGTTTTGCTGAGTTTAACTTGTGTCTGCGAGAGGCTGTGCAAAAGTTAGGCCTGAGAAGAAAGTGAACTTTGCTGGTTCGGCACCATGGAGTTCCTGCTACCTAAAGGTAACAAGGAGAAGACAGCGTGGAAGACAAGGAGGAGCAGTCAAAGAAACACGTCTTCAAGCGTCTGGAGATGAACTCTGTCTGGACATTGGTGAGAGGATCAGGACTGAGAGACTGAGGATATTTGGGGCAATCTGGGAAAAGACTTTGGACAATACTGAGAAAGGGTTTGGTCAATGTTAAAGTATTCTGAGTCTTACAAGTTTCTTTTGTAATTATAGGATAATTAAAAATCACTTTGTTAAAAATAAATTAGTCTGCACTGAGAGTCTTGCATTGGTTTGGTATTTTGGTTGAGAAGGCTGGGGATGGTGGTAAGAACCCACGAGTGGAAAGTTTAAACTGTGTTTTAAAGTTTTTCTTTTCTGCAGTTTTTGGAGCTGAAAGCAGAGAGCAGCTGGCTGGCTTTTGCATATCAATGGTAAAGGTGATCAGTGAAAATGCTAATGAAGAGTGTATAGCCTGCTTTGGAGAGAGTAGCAGATAAGTGTATCCAGTTAAGGTTAAAGGTAATTGAAAAGGAACTGCTTGTAGCCTGCTTCTGAGAGAGAAGCAGGCAGATAGCGCTATCCAGTTAAGTAAAGCCAGAAAGTCTCTTTATACCGTTTCAGTTTGACTGAAAACTAACACCTCAGTCACCTCCAGATTCTTACTTGGATGTTAAATTGTCTTATAATTTCCCTTTTACCCAAGGATCTGAACTTTTTCTGCAAGCTAATGTAAACGTCAAAAGACTGACCATCTAACAGAGATAGGATGACATCACCAAGACATTCAAATCCAAAACCAGAAGATCCACAAGATTGCCAATGTCATCCTTACCATCTAAAAGTACTTTGCATCCATATTTCAAAATCTTCAATATTCAGAAACTGGATTAATAGTCTGTGTAAGCCATTAATATTGCTTTTGTTTTTTCATCTAAAACAATGTTTTTCTTTCTCTTTGCAGATTGTCAAGTCCACCTTCTAACCTAATTCTTTTCTCCACACAATCCAGCTCCTTGTCTGGGAAACTTCTTGGGAAATTTGAAATAGATGAATGAAGGAATTAACAGCCCACCAAAAAAATATGAATATTACTTTAAACTGAAAACATCTGTACAACTGGCAGCTGCAGAAAGAAACATTATCTAAACTTAAGCAGAGTCTCCCAAGCAGTACAGCTGCCACTGACCTCCCTAGAGGAGGTTCCTGTTTGGGAGAAGACTGGCCCTTACATTGGAAAGTGAGGACCCAGCAATCCATTAGCATCAAAATGACCAATAGAAATTGTGTTTTTCATTAAAGCCCTAGCCTCCCAACTTTTTTGTTGTTTGTCTATAAATCTTTACCTTTGGCTCTTCAGCGAGTTCCTCACTTATGAGTATTCTTACCAGCACAATATACTTTTTCTATCTAATTTGTCTATTGTCACTTAATTTACAAGTCTCTAAATACCCACAGTGAAGTGGGCCACAGCATTTCACTTTATGAAGTAGTTAAATGCAAAATAACAATATATATTTACATCTTACATAGCAGCATTGAAACATAGTACACAATAACAAAATAATTTTTCTTATTATGTAGATGTGAATAATTATGTCTAAAGGTAGTAAGCCATGATGGAGCCGTGACCCCAACATGTGCAGTGTCATTTGTTCATAAAATGTAGGCATTGCTACCATTAGTTGTGTCTGAAAAACACAGAGGTTAGTATGGCCTAGAGCTGATGGGGGTGCTTCCTTCTTTTACTTTGTTGCAAATCTTGAGCAGCCCTGGTGAATATGCAAAACTAGCACCTCAGGTTTGGGTGGGAAAGAAAAAATAAATCACCAGGAGGGTAAGTAAGGGGAAATTGGATCTTCTACTTTTCAGAAGGGGAGGGGGGGAGCAAGAAAAAGGAGATTAAAAAAAGAAGGGAGCAGAGAACCAGAGCTTTGGGAAGGAGAGCAGTGGCTAGTTCAGGGATCTCAGAGATTTTGAATCCTGGAGTAAAAGGACCCAGAAGCTGAGCCTTTCAAGGCTCACCTGGCATTCAGGCCCACAGGTCAGGAGCTGTGTGATGGTAGAAGAGAGGTGACCCTGATGGAGTACTGAGCCACCATGCAACCAGAACAGACCCAAGCTGAACCTCATGTTGGCAGAATTCACCTGATGCTGATTGGAGTGACAAGGTCCAAAAGACAAGGACATGATTTGGCAATTTCATACTGAGGCACATTAGAATTATTAAAACCCCACACCACTCCCTGAGGAGCAGAAGTGGGGTTCCTTTCTGTTTGGGATACTTGTGAGGGTTTGGACTATTAGGATCTTTTAGCTTGTTTTTTCCTTATCTGTAAGTAAACCTCTATGTTTACCCTTATTACTAAAGTTTGATCTCTGGGCAGTTGCTTTTCTGCAGGCAGGAGAACCCACAGTAACAAAAATTAAAAGGGAGTGGGGGTAGGTCCCTTACTTTGGTAACAATGACAGCATAGGTAAGTATATCATATGCAGTTGTGAAGGTAACATATAGAAGAGCTCAAAAAACAGTCACAAGAGATTTTCTTGAGGGCACTAGAATGGGGTATTTCTTTTCATAATAAACTCTTCCATAATATCTGATTTGTTGATAGGCACATACTGCTTTGATAAAAGGGAAATGAAAGAAGTGAATGCAGAGAAAAGTCACCAGAGTGCCTGAAAACAAGATGTTCACACCTTCATATGTTTCACAGGGCAGTTGTCTCCTCACTAACCCCAGTCCCTACAAAGGACAAGTCACAAAACTATGAGTGTAAAACATTTACATTCCAAGATACTCCCATCTGGGCAAGAGTCCCAGTAGAGTAAGGGATGTAGAAATTGATTGAGACATCAAACAGCAGACCAAATGTTAAGTGGATATTCAATTGCAAATGTGTCTGCTTTGCATTCCCTCTGGTCCACAGTTGGGTATTCATGTGCTAATAAGAACTCACCAAAACAATGTTGCTCATCAGTAGCTAAAATCAGTACAAATTGTTAATGCAGAGAAACTTTCCAGAAGCCAAAAGGGAACATACTTCAAAGAAGCCTCTTCTAGTTTATTATGGAAAATGTGATTTCCCCACCTCCCCCAAATATGTTATGCCTTTCTTTGAACTATCAAAGAAAGTACACAAGATAAATCTGTGTATACAAAGCTTTACCTCTACAAACAAATATCTTAGACCTTCATTAGCTTCCAAATCCTTAGAGACCTGCAGGCACTAGCTTATTTCATGTGCCTGTGCTGTTTTCAAAGAAAATCTTGAAACTGAAGGATCTAGTCCAGAGGTCCCCAAATTTTCTAGGTTCATGGTACCCAGAGAGTTTAGCAACTCTTCCAGGCCAAAAGAACTAGCATTTCACTTTATTAAGTAGTTAAATGCCAAATAATTTAATTTATATTTACATTGTACTTAACAGCATTGAAAAAAATACAAACCAAAAAACACATTAACAGGAGAAAACCAATATTTAATCCTTCACCATAACAATTTATTCCTAGGGTGCATCAGCAGTCTTATTTCCTGTTCCCATTGAGCATTCATGATAATGTTACCCCTTTTTTTTTTAATAGGCCAGATAACACCACAAGTGGTACAGATACAGTTTGCTTTCTCTAACCAAAGAAAATCATTGGACTTTGTTCTTTTCAACTGGATTCAGTGATGTGACAGATATATTTACCTCCAAGGGGGAGTAGCATCAGATCACAGCACAGGGAACAGGGACAGTGCCCCCCCCTTCCCCATCCTACTGCATGCAGCTGTCTTGCCTATAGACTTGTACAACATCATGCCATGCCAACAGGAAGGAGAAGGAGTGTGGTAGATATGTTATGGTATAAAAAGGACAAAAACCAACAAACCAAAGAAAAAAGCTGTGCTTTTAAATTCCAGCTTCTGCCAGGTTCTCTCTGTCCATGTGGCAGTTATAAAACAAACTAGATTAAAAGGCACACCAAAACAGTATTTATTTACAAAAGCGTAAACAAGCAAAGAGTCACTGAGATTGAGAGATCCTGGTTTTCTCACCACATAGTTTAGTCCAAGTCTCTCAATCCAAAGCTGCACATGAGGGGTCTTCTAGCCTTGTGTGTCCAAATGGTGGTGTCTTCTTCAGTTTCAGCATCTTCTCATCCAAAATGCATATTTTCCAGGTTCCAGCAGCTTTTTCCAAGTAATTTTTCCACTTCCCTGGGTTCTCAGCTGCCCAGATTCCAGGGCAGATGCTTGAGGCTCTTCCCTTCCTGTTCTTACTGCCTCAGTGCCCAGTTACCTTTCTCTCTCTCTCTATCTCTCTCTCCTCCCCCCCCCAAGGCACCCAGAAGTCTGCCACTGTACAGTCTCCAGCCACCTAGGCAGCCACCTAGCTCATTCCTAATCTCCTTCCTTTCTCCCTGCTGTAACACTTGCATGGTTTTCCTTTTAGATTCTGTCTACCAGGGCTTGTTCCCACATTATTCACCAGGACATGGCCCCATTCAAATTTCAATTGCATCACCAAGATGGCATCATGTCCCCCAAACCAGCTGTGTCACCCACTATCAGATACATAAATGGAGGTGGAGCAAAAGAGGAAGCCTAGTCACATGGAGAAGAGATAGATGGGTGAGAGACATATGGAGAGGATACTCCCGGTCCTTGGCAGGGACAATGGCAGCCATTATCTTAACCTCATGGTGGATTATATGATACATTTTGAATTCCAGATCTCTATTCTGTCCCAGTTCTCTGGGAACTGCCAACCCCTTTCTTGTGGTACCTCACTGGAAGGTGCCTTAGATTTGTGGTAAATTATTAGGCCTCAGCAACTTGCTTCAGTTCAAGTATGTTTGAGTGGGCATTTGTCCAGTAAGGAATGGGTAACTTTTGGAGTTTATTTAGGAATCTATTAATTGTAATTCTCTATCTCTCTTCTCTCTCTCTTCTCTCTTCTCCCCTTCTCCCTCTCCCTCCCTCTCTCCCTTTCTCTTTTTCTCTCTCTTCTCTCTCTCCTCTCTATGCTTCTATTTGTCTATACCAATTAAAGGTTTTTCCCACTTACAGCCTGCCTTCTTTGCCTCAGTGTACAAGAATGACCAGATCTTTTTAGAATATGTACCTCTTAACAGGGGTCAATTGGCAGCCCTCAGTCACCCTTACAAAAAGAGAAAACTTTTCTCTTTTGTTCCAGAGGCATTGTGCACACCAAGCTGCAATAAGACACTGCACAGTCCCTTCCCCAGGATATATTTTGTACATGCTCTGTATCATATCATTCTTGCTTTTATTTATATATTAGTATTATTTTAGGATTCATGTGCTATTTGGTAAGTTTATTTTGGGGATCTGGGAACACCCAAAATTTTTTCTCTACAAATTTATGGTAACTGCTTTTTTGCTTTATGCACTTTCATTAATGAAATATTTCATAGACCACTATTTTTGGATAGCAGGGGAAACCTGTACTTTATTTTTATTACAATAAAGAGAAGAAAAATAATTTTTGCCTCTACCATCCTGAGTTCTTTGCTGAGACTCCTATAATAAGTGACAGATTAACAAAACAGAAGCATATCAGTGTATACATCTTATGTATCCATGGGAAATATCCAGAGAAAGATCAGTGACTCTGAGGTGGTTTAACTTAAATATCATTTTAGTAGGGAAGAGGGGAAAAGATGCAAGCCTCTTACAGGAAAGTAAATGATTTTTAGGGAAGGTGAGTGGCCCCTAAGAAACACAGATGGGAGATAGGACAGTTTGTAACAAAATCACTTTGGGTGCAGTGTCAATGATTTCTAGGCTCCTCTCTAGCAGTAATTGTCAGTCTTGTCTAGGGATGACACTCCTGGAGATGGGATGTATAACCACTGAGTTCCTTTTGGAAGAGTTGTCTCAATGTTAATACATGACTGAGGGTCATATGTCTGACAGATGATGAGCCACCCACAAATTTCATATTATCCCACCCTGCTTCTATGGATTCACTGTGAAGCCTTGGTGCACAATATGGGGGGAGTCATAGACCTACCCAAATTTGACCTAGCTGAGGTCTCCAAAGTTAGGTAGGTGGTGTTAGTGACAGATGATGGGGGATTTGGGCACTTCACCATAAGACCAAGCAATAGGAATTTCAAAATATTTATATATTTGAACTTTAATACCATCTTCAGTAGATCATTGCAGCCAAAATTATTGGCTAACTCAAAATACTTCTTATGCTACAAAGCAAGACATATATAAACACCAAAGAATGTTTAAACCAGCAAATATAAGGTAACCCTACTTCTTCATTTTAAAGTAGAGAATATAAGCACAAAATATAGGCCAGAAAGTTTTTCTGCATCTTCATCCTTAGTATGCCATAATATGTGTGACCTAGCTTCATTTTCACTTAGGGAAGTAACTGTGAACATGTACCACGGTAATCCCCATAGAAAGGGGAGGCTCTATATTCCCAGCACCACCCAAAGAAAGAACTAAACAAGGAGAAGTTAGAAAAGACTGGGGAAAGGACTTGGGAAAGGAAGAAAGGAAATACCTGGAGGAAGCATATGGAGGAAAGAGATGTGAAGAAGTTGCACTCGTCTCTTGGCTTTGGACTTGTATCAGGGACTTGGGGGAAATGAAAGAGATTGAGACATATGTGAGAGATCCAAGAGCGAAGCTGACAATGTTAGTCTTTATCTTGACTTGTATTTTGATTTTGTTCTTTCCCTTCCAACTTTCCCTAGCCACTTCTGCCCCTTTTCTAAGGTTTCCCACCAGAAGTTGCCTGAAACTTGTGGCAAACTTTCAGACCCCAACTGCACCACTTTGGCAGACCCTGTTCAGGTGGGCATTTATCCACAAGGGGAGAGGTAATTTTGGGTGCTTTATGGGGAAATAAAGTCACGTTCTTTCTCTTCTCTTTATTTAACACTATTTGTATTAAAGTTCTTTTCAATTGAAGATCTCATGCAGTAAGGGTATGATATTTCCTTATGTGGTAGATAGCAGAACCCATTTAGAGCAGGCACGTTTGGGGGTCCTGGGGTGCTTCTCATTATGCCTGACAACAAATATTAAACCTAAAGAAGTAAAGCAGACACTAACTTCTCAACAGTGGATCTGGAGGATATCACTTTAGATGATACGAATGAAATAAGGGACAGAGACATGTTCCAGATTACTTTTCCCAAGGAATAGAGGTTAGTAGGCAGGTGCTCCTCCCAGGTCCTGAACCCCAGGACTGAAGAACTGAGGGTTCTGACAGTGCCCACCACAGCCCTGTGTCCATACAAGATACTTCTCAGCTTGTTTTTCATCCTGGGCCTCAAGTTTCCAACTCCAAGGCATTCAGAGCTAATGCCAAGAGTTGGGAACTCTGTTTATGGGGGATGCAGCATTCCTCCACTTCAGAGCTTGGATAAATTCTGTAAAAGAACAAGAATAGCACAAGCTTCTCTTCATATTTAAGTAGGACTCGAACATAGGATGAGTGCTTCCAGGGTGCTAGCATTAGAGGTGCTACTTTTGCAGGTGACCTGTAACTTAGCTAGGGTGCTGAGTTGTTACTATTTGATGGTCTTCTGAAGGACCCTTTGGCTTTGGTATTTTTAAAATAGGAGCTTCTGCTAAAACATTCCAGAAGCAAACAAAAGAGAAAAGAATTCTACAAGCTCCACACTGTGTCTCAGAAACTCAGCATGGGTCCTCAAAGCTTTCATAGACTCACAGGAAATGAATGTAGCTTGTGCTTCTTTATAAAAAGTGAACTGTGAGATAAACTGAGATCATTCCCATCACTGAAGGGTTGAAATATGAAATAACATTCCAGAGCTTAGTTTTTTGATAACTTCCTAGGTAATCTTCCTGCAATCTCTCCATATCAACTACATGCTGAAATTGGTTATTTTCCCTCAGGGCCTTGGGTAAGATGGCTGCTTGAAAGGTGACATTGAAAAGGTGGAGTTTCTCCCTTAGTAGTTTTCATCCCCTGTCATCCTACAGACAAGTGGGCTGTGGGGTGCTCTTCCCATTTGAGTCTGACCCGCGGTCCTTTCGAGGTGGGCACATCCACATTAGCTGCCCTGTCACCTTTGTATCTACTGTCTCTTGATGGTTCAGGCAATTTTGCTGGTTTTGCTTCATCTCGAAAGGCCAGACTGTGTCAAGAGTTGAGCACAAATGAGATCTGCTTCACAGCAAAAGCAGAGAAAATGCAATCTTTCAGATGGGATGCTTTGAAGATTCACACTGGCAGAGAAAGCTTATCCTGTTTATAGCCTAAAATGATTCGAGCCTACCCTGTCCCTTCAGGGTAGGCTACAAATCAGTCTTCTCCCAAAAGGGCTTTGAGGCAAATCCAAATATGAAATAGCATCATAGACCTGGTCCTCTACACCAAAGAGGCTGGTGCTGGTGAGGCTGGTGCCCAAGGCAGGGGCCACAGGAACTGCTGTCCCCCAAAGAAGATATTCAAGCTGAGTGCTTTTCTCTAAACTCTTCCCTTACCCCTCCTTTTACTGGGATTAGCTACCTCTCCCAGGACTTGAGTTTATTTCAGAACCCTTAAGGTTCTCAAATTGAAATAATATACTTTCATTTATCCAGGACGAAAAAAAAAATTTAATGCCTGCATAGGAGACAGTGTGCTAGTTGGTCAACAGTTTGAGTCTGTCAGTCCAGGGACTGTGGGCCCTCCATGACAGAACTCTCTTCTAGGGCCCAGTAAGGCCAGCTGGGAGGGAGCCAGCTCATTGCCCACCACCGCTAGTCAGCCAGGCAGTCTAATTTGACCCACAATGAGAATATTTTCTCTCAAACTAGAGAAAATATCTCTTACCTTTTAGCAAATGATTCTGGTCCCTCTTGGAGCTGGGTGTTTTGTGTTTTCTTTGGAAGTGAAGTGACCTTGGTGTCACAGAGTGTAGTTACTGAGATTTGCTCAATACCTGTGGTATGAAGTCCACAGCTGGGGGTCAGGGGGAGAGAAGGAACTGGTCCTACTTGACCCTGCCCTCCCCTGTGGCCCTCACAGGGGGTTCCTGCAAGAGTTCCCTTTGTAAGATCCTTTGGAAATTGTTCTGGTGCCCTTAAAAGTCCCTATGTTCCAAAGTTGCTAGGCAGCAAATTTTGATGCTTTTTAAATAGGTGTACTTTCCTATTTAAAAGTTAACTTTTAAATGTAGAGTTGTACATACTATGTCAGCAGTTTTGTGTCCATTTTGTAAAAGCTGAGATGGAAGAGTATTTTCCGACCTTGTAGATGAAGACTTGATCTGTGTGTGGCACAGTGCTGGTCAGGCACACTCCTACAGGGACCACACCATGTGTCCAGGAGCAGCACAGAGCAACTGGGTGTGTGCTGGCACCCACCCCCCAAACCCATGCTAGGTCAAGGGCTGCGAACAGCCTCCACTTAGTGGAGATGCCCAGAGAAACATGACTGAAAATCGCTTTCAAAGGAACAGATGCCTTCGGGTTCAAGTGAGGTGCTGCCACCCGGAGATGCCACCCACCTCTGCCCAGAGCTAGTCACTTTTCACCAAAGCTCTGCTGGGTCTGGCTGGGAGGCCCTGCTTTTTATATTCATAACAGATGGTCATCTTTCAGGCTCAGATGGGCTCAGGCTGCAATGCTGTATTTTATAAAACGGGTGAAGTTCAGTTAAGGAACTAGTTATGTTTATACCACTTGGGATTGTAGTTTGTGTTTCATATTTTAAATCCTTTTCTAAGAGTACAGTATTCCTTGCACAGTGCTCCTGACACAAATACAGCATGAAGAACCAGCAACTCAGGCTCATTACAGTGTTGAAATAAAAAGTAACTGACAGTTAAAAAAATTTACATTGAGACTATGAAGCCATGACCCCCAACATGGGAAGTGCATTGGTCCCCAACATGAGCAGTGCATTAACTGATAAAACTTAGGCATTGATGCCATTAGCTGTGTCTGAAAAAACACAGAGGTAAAAGATGGCCTAACCAAGATAAGGGCACTGGCCTAAACAGGATAAGGGTACTTTAATTTTGTTGCAAATTCCTGCTATGGAAGAGAAAATGCAGCAACAATATGCTTGTAGAGGAGCTTGGGTTTATGGTTTGGAGGAGGGGGAAAGAGGATAAAAGGAAAGAACAGAGACTGGGACATGAACTTTTGGGAAAGGGAGAGAGAGGAGCAAGTTAAGAGAGCTGGGAAGTTTGGGCGCCTGGAGGAAAAGGACCCAGAAGCGGAGTCTTCTGTGGGCTCTCCCAGCATTGGGCCCCAGAGGGTCCGGAGCTGTGTGAAGACGGAGGAGAGGAGACTCTGACAAAGTGCTGAGCCATCATGCAACCCGGAGAGTCCCAAGCTGAACCTCTTGTTGGGTGTGATGGAGGACCAAAGGCCAAGGGCATAACTTGGTGATTTCAGACTGGGGTAAACCCCACGTAGCTCCCTAAAGAGAAGTGGGGTTCCTTTCTGTTTGGGATACTTGTGCCAGTATGGACTATTAGACTCTTTGTTTTTCCCCTTACTGTAAATACACCTGTGTGTTAACCCTTATTGCTGTGTGATCTCTAGGCAACTGCTTGCGTGCAGGCAGGAGAACCTACATTGACAAAAATTTTAAAAGGGGCTAGTCCCCTACCCTGGTAACAAATACAATAATTCACATTGTTTGCATCTTATGTACACCATCATTTTCTAAATGTTTTATTGTATTAATTCATTTATTCACATCACAATTCCAGGAATTGCTGTTGTTTTCCTCATTTTACACATAGGTAAAGTGAGATACAGAGTTCAGAAATTTGCCCAGGATCACACACCAGCAAGTAGCAAAACTGATACTAGACTCCAGATTGCCTGGCTCCAGAGTTCAAGTTTTGTTTACATAGAAAGTGGACCCAGAGAATATTCTTCACCTGATACTTGGTTTAATATTTTAAAATTCACAAAGTGCTTCCAAATCAATTGCCTCCTTTGAGAGCCACAAAATTGCAGAGAGCAGAAAAAATATTGCAACCAAATTCTAAGTGGGAAAAATGGAGCCTGAGTGGAGTCCAATCCAAGGTCAAGTTGGTTGGTGAGTGGCATATACAGGACAAACCCAGTTTCCTGGCTCCAAGTCTAGTGATCTGGCCCCTGCTCCTCATTGAAGGGATTTTCCCCTTACACCTCCTCTAAGATTATGCAAGTGACTTCTCAGAAGAAAATGAAGACTATCTTTAGATAAAGTAATGATAGCTTCAAATCATTCCACTGAGTGTCAAGAATTTTGCCAAGGGCTTTGCTTCCTCAAGCCCTCTTGACAAACTTGCAAGGTAGAATGAGTCACTGAAGCTGGGGTCATTCATGAAGCTAATAAAGAGCAAGTTAGCAGATTGGTTGGACTTTCAAAAACTAATGAATGCTTAACCCCTAACACAGGTTTTACAAAACCTGATCTGTAAAATAAAACGTTTCAGTTCTAGGAACTTTAGGCTAGTTTTCACCAGCAATGTTTTTTTCTAAACATTTTTATCTTTCTTGCTAAATATATATAAAATCATGACTTCATAATCTCTATTTCCTTTACTTGGAAATGGGTAAAAACAACTGGAATGATAACATGAAGAAGTCAAGAGACAGTCTATTTAATTTGGCTTCTTGTATATGTAGTACAGTGGAATTTGAGAAGATAAAAAACTCACCAAGAACTACATGTGCAGAGAGTAACAGGAAAACTAAAGGAAATGAGCATGCATTTAACCTCTGTGACTTTGCCATAACTTCATCCTCATAACCTCTAGCCAAAAGAGTATTTCACTGGTTTATAGGTGAAGAAACTGAGAGAGACTGGGGTCCTTAAGATCAATAGTCCAGCCAGTGACTTGGGTGGAGGTGAGGATTTATCACAAACCTAATATTTATCTCCTGATACACTTTTAGACAAAAGAAACATCATGGATAACTAGAAAGCGATTGTTGGGACAAATATACAAATCAACAAACAAGAGCAATATCCTGTGACAATATCTAAATACTAAGTAAAGGATTGATAATAAGTTACTAACCCAGAGAACTTGTTTTGCTATCAGGTGGGAAAACAGACAAAACGGAGTGCTTACCCAAAACTACAAAGGGTAGCAGCTGGCCCCTTTAAAGCCAGCCACACACCAGGTTCTTCCCAGCCCACTCATGCAGTAGCAAGACCACATAAACTTTAAGAGGGAGGCAAAAACAAATTTACTTATTAAAAGACAAATTGGAAAAGAGTCACAGAGCGGTACAGGGAACCCCTTTAGTAACCTTACCACACAGTCCAGTCTCTAG
>PVHY01026670.1:0-17042 GCA_004024945.1 Uropsilus gracilis
AAAGAACTATACAAAGAAAATTTTAAAACGCTCCAAAAAGAGATAGAAGAAGACATAAGGAAATGGAAAAACATTCCCTGTTCATGGATTGGAAGAATTAATATTATCAAAATGACCATCCTACCAAAGGCAATCTACAGATTCAATGCAATTCCAATAAAAATCCCAATGACATTCTTTAAAGAGATAGAACAAAAGTTACTGAAATTCATATGGAATAACAAAAGACCCCATATATCAAAAAGCCTCCTGACCAGAAAAAAAGAAAATGGAGGTATCACAATTCCAAACTTCAAACTATACTACAAAGCCATAATACTGAAAACAGCTTGGTACTGGTACAAAAACAGACAATCAGACCAATGGAACAGAATTGAGAGTCCTGAAATAAAACCACACATATATAGTCAACTAATTTTTGACAAAGGTGTGAAAAAGCTACCTTGGAACAAATATCGCCTCTTCAATAAATTGTGCTGGGAAAATTGGACTAAGACATGCAAAAAAATGAACCAAGAAAACTCCCTTAATCCGTGTACAAAAATTAACTCAAAATGGTTAAAAGACTTAGATATCAGACCTGAAACCATAGTATACATAGAGGATAACTTGGGCAAAACTCTCCATGAACTACAGTTCAGAAATCCATTTCTGGAAACATCCACAGATGGCAAAAAATGAAGGAAAACATAAACAGATGGGACTACATCAAACTGAAAAGCTTCTGTACAGCAAAAGAGACAACAGAAAAAACTAAAAGATGCCCAACCGAATGGGAAAAAATCTTTGCTCTCCATATGAGTGATAAGGGTTTAATAACGAAGATCCACAAGGAACTTACACAACTAAACAAAAGCAAAACAAAAAGCCCAATCAAAAAATGGGGAGAAGAACTAAAAAGACACTTCTCCAAAGAGGAAATACAAATGGCCAACAGGCACATGAAAAATTGCTCAACATTGCTAGTAATAAGGGAAATGCAAATCAAAACCACAATGAGATACCACCTTACACCAGTAAGAATGGCCCATATCCAAAGAACAGACAACAAGAATTGCTGACGAGGATGTGGAGAAAGGAACACCACTACACTGCTGGTGGCAATGTAAACTAGTTCAACCACTATGGAAAGGGGTGTGGAGGACCCTCAAGCTAATGAAAATTGAACTACCATTTGACCCAGCAATTGCTCTTCTGGGAATCTACCCAAAAGTGACCTCAATGTGGGTACAAAAGGACACCTGTGCCCGGATGTTTACTGCAGCACAATTTATAATCGCAAGGTCATGGAAACAACCTAAATGTCCCAAAACAGAGGACTGGGTGAAAAAATGTGGTATATATACATGATGGAATATTACTCATCAATTAAAAATGACAAATTTGACAACTTCATAACAACATGGATTCATTTAGAAGAAATCATATTAACTGAAACAAGCCATAAAGAAAAAGGCAGAAACCAAATGGTTTCACTAATATATGGGATATAGTGGAAAAAAATAAATAAAAGCCTTGAGGAAAGTCAAAACAAGCTAAGCAACAAAATGAGGTGCACAACTATGAACAGGAGGGAAAGGGGGGGAAGGGAGGGGAGGGGATGGGGGGCAAACCCTTGAGATTACAAAGTTGTGAAATTTATATATAAATAAAGAAAAGGAGAAAAAAATGAACTAGCTGGAACCGGTTTGAGCCGGAAATTTCTGGCTGGAACCGGTTTGAACCGGCGGGAACCGGTTGAAACTGGCTGGAACCCATTGGAATCGGATATATCTGGGTGGAACTAGTTTGAGCCGGCTGGAACCGGTTTGAACTGGCTGTAAACAGTTTGAACTGGCTGGAACCGGTTTGAGGTGGATATATCTGGCTAGAACTGGTTTGAACAGGCAGGAACCTGTTTGAACTGGCTGGAACCGGTTTGAGACGGAATTTTCTGGCTGCAGCCGGTTTGAACTGGCTGGAACCGGTTTGAACCGGCTAGAACCATTTTGAACTGATTGGAACCGGTGTGAGCCGGATATATCTGGCTGGAACCGGTTTGAACATGCTGGAACCAGTTGGAACTTGCTGAAACCGGATTGAACTGGCTGAAACCGGTTTGAACTGGCTGGAACCCAATTGAACCGGATATATCTGGCTGGAACTGGTTTGAACCGACTGAAACTGGTTTGACTGGCTGGAACCAGTTTGAACCGGATATATCTGACTGGAACTGGTTTGAATCGGCTGGAACCGGTGTGAACCGGCTGGAAACGGTTTGAGACGGAATTTTCTGGCTGCAGCCAGTTTGAACTGGTTGGAACTGGTTTGAACCAGCTGGAACCATTTTGAACTGATTGGAACTGGTGTGTGCTGGATATATCTGGCTGGAACCGGTTTGAACAGGCTGGAACCGGTTTGAACTTGCTGAAACCGTATTGAACCGGCTGGCTGAACCCATTTGAACTGGCTGGAACCAGTTTGAACCAGATATATCTGGTTGGAACTGGTTTGAACCGGATGAAACCGGTTTGATTGGCTGGAACCAGTTTGAAACGGATATATCTGGCTGGAACTGGTTTGAATCGGCTGGAACCGATGTGAACCAGCTGGAACCAGTTTGAACTGCCTGGAACCGGTGTGATCAGCTATATCTGGCTGGAACCGGTTTGAACCAGCTGGAACCGGTTGGAACTGGCTGGAACCGGTTTGAACCGGATATATGTGGCTGGAACCGGTTTGAACGGCCTGTAACCGGTTGGAACTGGCTGGAACTGCTGTGAGCCGAATATATCTGGCTGGAACTGGTTTGAACGGACTGTAACCATTTGGAACTGGCTGGAACCGGTCTGAGTCGGATATATCTGGCTAGAACCAGTTTGAACGGACTGTAACCGGTTTGAACTAGCTGGAACCGGTTGGAACTGGCTGAAAGCGGTTTAAGCCGGAGTTTTCTGGCTGGAACCATTTTGAACTGGTTGGAACCGGTTTGAACCTGTTATCTGGCTGGAAACGGTTTGAACTGGCTGGAACCGGTTTGAGCCAGAATTTTCAGGCTGGAGCCGGTTTGAACCGGCTGGAACCGGTTTGAATCGATATATCTGCATGGAACAGATTTGAACCGGCTGGAATCGGATTGAACGGGGTGGAACCAGTTTGAACTGGCTGGAACCTGTGTGAGCTGGATATATCTGGCTGGAACCAGTTTGAACCCTCTGGAACAGTTTGGAACTTTCTGGTACCGATTTAACCGGATATATCTGGCTAGAACCTGTTTGAACCGGCTGGAACCGGTTTGAACCGGCTGGAATCGGTTTGAACTAGCTGGAACTGGTTTGAATCGTCTGAAACCGGTTGGAACTGGCTGGAACTGGTTTCAGCCAAATATATCTCGCGGGAACCGGTTTTAACAGACTGGAACCGATGTGAGCCGGATATATCTGGCTGGAACCTGTTTGAACCGGCTGGAACCGGTTGGAACTGTAGGAACTATTTTGAACCACCTGGAACCAGTTGGAACTGGCTGGAATCGGTTGGAACCAGCTGGAACCACTTTGAAACTGTTGCAACCAGTTTACAGGCTGGTACTGGTGGGAGCAGGAACCAGTTTGAACCGGCTGGATATATCTGGCTGGAAATGGTTCGGACCGGCTGGAAACAGTTTCAAATGTCTGGAACCAGTTTTAGGTAAACCGGCTGGAACTGGTTGGACCTGGCTGAACCAGTTTGAGCCGCATATATCTGGCTAGAACCGGTTTGAACCATCTGTAACCAGTTTGACCTGGCTATGATTGGTGTGACGGATATATGTGGCTCGAAACGGTTTGAACCGGCTGTTAGCGGGTGGAACTGGCTGAAACCGGTATTAGCCGGATATATCTGGCTGGAAACGGTTTGATCCGGCTGGAACCGGTTTGAACCGGGTTGAAATAGCTGGAACTGGTTTGAGCCTGAATTTTCTGGCTGGAACCGGTTTGAACCGGCTGGAACCGGTTGGAACTGGCTGGAACCGGTTTGAATCGTATATATCTGGCTGGAACTGGTTTGAACCATCTGGAATTGGTTGCAACCGGTTTGATCCTGCTGGAACCGTTTGAAACTGGCTGGAGCCAGTTTGAACCGACTGGAACCGGTCTGAGCCAGATATATCTGGCTGGAACTGGTTTCAAGTGCTGGAACCGGCTAGAGCCAGTCACATCCGGTTGAAACGGGTATGAGCCTGCTGTAACCAGTTGGAACTGGATTGAACCGGTTTGAAACGGCTGGAATAGTTTGAGATGGATATATCTGGCTGGAAATGGTTTGAACCGCTGTATCTGGCTAGAGCCAGTTACATCAGGCTGAAACCTGTATGAACCTGCTGGAACCGTTTGGAAGTGTTTGGAACCGGTTTGAACTGGCTAGAACTGGTTTGAACCGGCTGGACCAGTTTGAACTGGCTGGAATCAGTTTGAGAGAGTCACATCTGGCTGGAACCGGTTTAAACCGGATGGAACCAGTTTGAACCGGCTGGAACCAGTTTGAACTGGCTGGAACCGTTTGAGAGGGTTTTTCTGTCTGGAAATGGTTTGAACCAGCTGGAACCACTTTGAGCCGGCTATATCTGGCTGAAACTGGTTTGAACCGGCTGGAACCGGTTTGAACTGGCTGGAACCGGTTTGAATCGTATATATCTGGCTGGAACCGGTTTGAACCGGATATATCTGGCTGGAACCAGTTTGAACTGCCTGGAACCGGTTTGCACCAGTTGGAACCGGTTGGAACTGGCTGGAACCGGTTTGAGCCGGATATCTCTAGCTGGAACCGGCTCGAAATGGCTGGAACCGTTTGAAACTGGCTGGAACCGGTTTGAGCTGGATATATCTGGCTGGAACCAGTTGGAACTGGCTGGAACCGGTCTGAGCCGGATATATGTGGCTGGAACCAGTTTGAACTGGCTGGAACCGGTTTGAACTGGCTGCAACCGGTTTGAACCGGATATATATGGCTGGAACCGGTTTGAACTGGCTGGAACCGGTTGGAACTGGCTGGAACCGGTTTGAATTGTATATATCTGGCTGGAACTGATTTGAACTGGCTGGAACCGGTTTGAACTGGATATATCTGGCTGGAACTGGCTTGAACCATCTGGAATTGGTTGCAACCGGTTTGATCCTGCTGGAACCGTTTGAAACTGGCTGGAGCCAGTTTGAACCGACTGGAACTGGTCTGAGCCAGATATATCTGGCTGGAACTGGTTTCAAGTGCTGGAACCGGCTAGAGCCAGTCACATCCGGTTGAAACGGGTATGAGCCTGCTGTAACCAGTTGGAACTGGATTGAACCGGTTTGAAACGGCTGGAATAGTTTGAGATGGATATATCTGGCTGGAAATGGTTTGAACTGCTGTATCTGGCTAGAGCCAGTTACATCGGGCTGAAACCTGTATGAACCTGCTGGAACCGTTTGGAAGTGTTTGGAACTGGTTTGAACTGGCTAGAACCGGTTTGAACCGGCTGGACCAGTTTGAACTGGCTGGAATCGGTTTGAGAGAGACACATCTGGCTGGAACCGGTTTAAACCGGATGGAACCGGTTTGAACCGGCTGGAACTGTTTGAAACTGGCTGGAACCAGTTTGAGCCGTGTATATCTGGCTGGAAAAGGTTTTAAGTGACTGGAACCGGTTGGAACTGGCTGGAACCGGTTTGAGCTGGAATTTTCTGCCTGGAACCATTTTGAACGGGCTGGATCCTTTTGAAATTGGCTGGAACCGGTTTGAGCCATGTATATCTGGCTGGAAAAGGTTTTAACTGGCTGGAACCGTTTGGAACTGGCTGGAACCGGTTTGAATCGTATATATCTGGCTGGAACTGATTTGAACCGGCTGGAACCGGTTTGAACCGGATATATCTGGCTGGAACCAGTTTGAACTGCCTGGAACCGGTTTGCACCACCTGGATCGGGTTGGAACTGGCTGGAACCGGTTTGAGCCGGAATTTTCTGGCTGGAGCCGTTTGAATTGGCTGGAACCGTTTGAAACTGGCTGGAACCGGTTTGAGCCGTGTATATCTGGATCGAGATTGACCGGCTGGAAACGGTTTGAACCGGCTGTAACCAGTTTGAACTGGCTGGAACTGGTTTGAGCCGGATATATCTGGCTGGAAAGGGTTTTAACTGGCTTGAACCGGTTTGAGCAGGCTGGAACCAGTTTGAGCCAGAATTTTGTGGCTGGAACCGGTTTGAACAGGTTGGAACCGTTTGGAACTGACTGGAACCGGTTTGAGCCAGAAATATCTGGCTGGAACCAGTTGGAACTGGCTAGAACCGCTTTGAGCCAGAATTGTCTGCCTGGAACCGGTTTGAACAGGCTGGAACCAGTTGAAACTGGCTGGAACTGGTTTCAGCCGGCTACATCTGGCTGGAACCGGTTTGAACCGGCTGAACGGGTTGGAACTGGCTAGAACCGGTTTGAACTGGATAATTCTGGCTGGAACTGTCTTGAACCGGCTGGAACCGGTTTAACCGGTTGGAACTGCTTTGAACCGCCTGAATCCGGTTGGAACTGGCTGAAACCAGTTTGAATCGTATATATCTGGCTGGAACTGCTTTGAACCGGCTGGAACCAGTTTGAACCGGATATATCTGGCTGGAACCAGTTTGAACTGCCTGGAACCAGTTTGAGCCAGCTGGTACCGATTTGAGGTGGCTGGAACCGGTTTGAGCCAGCTGGAACAGGTTTGAGCCAGCTGTAAATGGTTTGAACTGGCTGGAAATGGTTTGAGCTGGCTGCAACCGGTTTGAACCCTCTGGAACCGGTTTGAATTGAATATATCCAATGGGAACTGGTTTGAACCAGCTGGAACTGGATTGAATCGGCTGAAACCAATTTCAACAGGCTGGAACAATATTGAGCCAGAAATATCTGGCTGGAACCGGTTTGAACCGGCTGGAACCGGTTTGAACCGGCTGGAACCGGTTTGAATCAGGTGGAACCGGTTTGAGCGGGCTATATCTGGCTGGAACTGGTTTTAACCGGCTGGAACCGGTTAAGAAAATCACATCTGCTGGAACCGTTATGAACCGGATGAAACTGTTTGGAACTGGCTGGAACTAGTTTGAACAGGCTGGAACCAGTTTGAGCCAGATATATCTGACTGGAACCAGTTTCAACTGGCTGGAACCAGTTTGAGCCAGCTGTTACCAATTTGAGGAGGCTGGAAATGGTTTGAGCCAGCTGGAACCGGTTTGATCCATCTGGGAATGGTTAGAGCCAGTCATATCCATCTGAACCGATTTGAACCGGCTTGAACCAGTTTGAGCCAGCTGGAACTGGTTTGAACTGGCTGTAACCAGTTTGAGCCAGCTGGAACCGGTTTGATCCAGCTAGAACCAATTTAAAAAGCTGGAACCGGTTTCAACAGGATGGAACCGATTTGAGCCAGATATATCCAATTGGAACTGGTTTGCACTGGCTGGAACCGTTTTGAGCCAGATATATCCATCTAGAAACGTTTTGAGTGGGTGGAAACGGATCGAGTTGGCTGGAACCGGTTTGAGCCAGATATATCCATCTGGAAACGGATTGAGCAGGCTGGATCCGGTTTGAACAGGGTGGAACCTCTTTGAATGGGGTGGAACCAGATTGAGCTGGATATATCCGGCTGGAAGCAGTTTGAACAGTCTGGAACTGGTTCGAACCGGATGGAACTGGTTTGAGCTGGATGTATTCGGCTGGAACCAGTCTCAGATGGCTGGAATCGGTTTGAGTCAGCTGGAACTGGTTTTAGCCGGCTGGAACTGGTTTGAGCCATATGGAACTGGTTTGAACCGGCTGGAATGTGTTTGACTGGACTGGATATTGTTATAAGTGTCTGAAGCCGGTTCTAGCCGTTTGGAAGTGGATTGAACTGGTTGGAAATGGTTAGAGCCGAATATATCCAACTGGAACTGGTTTCACCCGGCTGGAACCGGTTTGAGCCAGCTGGAACTGGTTTTAGCTGACTGGAACCGGTTTGAGCCAGCTGGAACCGGTTTGAAATGGCTGGAACGGGTTTGACTCGACTGGATATTGTTATAAGCGTCTGAAGCCGGTTCCAGGTGGCTGGAAGTGGATTGAAACGGCTGGAAATGGTAAGAGCTGAATATATCCAACTGGAACTGGTTTCACCCGGCTGGAACCGTTTTTAGCCAGCTGGAACCGGTTTGCGACATTTGGAACCGGTTTAGCAAGGTGGAACCAATTTAAACCAGCTGGAACCACTTTGATTCAGCTGGAACCGGTTTGAGATGGCTGGAACCGGTTTGAGCCAGCTGGAACTGGTTTGAGTCGGCTGGAACCAATTTCACCTAGCTGGAAGCGGGTCAAGCAGGATGGAACAGTTTGAACTGGTTAGAACTGGTTTGAACTGGCTGGAATGGGTTTGAGCCGGATATATCCAGCTGGAAGTGGATTGAGCCGGCTGGATCCAGTTTGAAAAGGGTGGAATGGTTTCGAGCCGGCTGGAACAAGTTTGATTGAGTCAGATATATCCAGCTGAAAAAGGTTTGAACTGGCTGGAATCGGATTGAACCTAATATATCTGTGTGGAATCGGTTTGAACCAGCTTGTACCAGTTTGAAGCGGCTGGAAATAGTTTGAGCTGGATATATGTCTGGAACTGATTTGAACCGGCTGGAACCGGTTTCAGCGAGCTGGAACCAATTTGAACCGACTGGAACCGGTTTCAGCCAGCTGGAACCTGTTTGAGCCAGCTGGAACAGGTTTGAGACATCTGAAACTGGTTTGAGCTGGCTGGAACTGGTTTGAACCATCTGGAAACGGTTAGAGTCAGTCATATCCGTATGTAAACGGTTTGAACCAGTAGGAGGTTGGAACTGGTTCCAACCAATATATCTGGGTCAAACCTGTTCCAGATGGTTCAAACCAGTTCCAGCCAGTTCAAACTGGTTCCAGCAGCTTGAATCGGTTCCAGCTGGCTCAAACCGGTTCCAGCTGGCTCAAACCGGTTCCAGCCAGATAAAACCATTTCTAGCCTGTTCAAACCGGTTCCAGCCGGATATATCTGGCTCAAACTGGTTCCAGCTGGTTTCAACCGGTTCTAGCCAGATCAAACCATTTCCAGCCTGTTTAAACTGGTTCCAGCCAGTTAAAACCGGTTCCAGCCGGCTCAAACCGGTTGCAGCCATATCAAACCGGTTCCAGACAGATATGACTGGCTTAACCATTTCAAGACGGATCAAACCCATTCCAGCTGGCTCAAACTGTTTCCAGCTGGCTCAAACTGGTTCCAGCCTATTCGAACCACTTCCAGCCTGCTCAAATCAGTTCCATCCGGATATATCCCGTTCAATATGGTTCCAGCCTGTTGAAACAGATACCAGCTGGTGTGAACTGGTTCCAGCTGGTTCAAACCGGTTCCAGTTATATTATCCAGCTCAAACTGGTTCAAGCCTGTTCAAACAGGTTCCAACCTGCTCAAACTGGTTCCAGCCGGTTCAAAAGCTATCCAGCCAGATGTATCTGGCTCAAACTGGTTTCAACCGGTTAAAACCGGTTCCAGCCAGCTCAAGCCGGTGCAAGCTGGCTCAAACCGGTTCCAGCTGGCTCAAACCTGTTCCAGTGATTCAAACCGGTTCTAGCCTGTAAAATCATTTGTAGCCTGTTCAAACTGCTTCCAGCTGGTTGGAACCATTTCCAGCCATTTGGAACCGGTTAAATCCAGTTTAAACCATCCAGCCTAATACATTTGGCTCAAACGGGTTCCAGCTGGTTCTAACCAGTTCCAGCCAGCTGGAACCGGTTACAGCTGGCTCAAACAGGTTCCAGCCGGCTCAAACCAAGATGGATCAAACCGGTTCCAGCTGGCTCAAACCTATTCCAGCCGGTTCAAACCAGTTCCAGCCGGATATATTCGCTCAAATATATTCCAGCCAGTTCAAACCGCATGCAGCCAGATATATGCGGCTCAAACTGGTTCCAGCCCATTAAAACTGGTTCCAGCCTGTTGGAACCAGTTCCAGCGGGTTGGAACAGTTTCAGCAATTTCAAACAGGGTTCTAGTTGAATACGTCCGGCTCAAACCAATTCCAGCCATTTCGACCGGTTCCAGCCTGTTCAAACTGGTTTCAGCCTGACATATCTGGCTCTAACTGGTTCCAGTCAGTTAAAACCATTTCCAGCCCGTTCAAACTGGTTGAAGCCAGATCTATCTGGATCAAACTGGTTCCATCCGGTTCAAACCGGTTCCAGCTCTCTCAAACCAGTTCCACCTATTCGAACCAGATCCAGCCAACTCAAGCAGGTTCCAGCCAGATATATCCTGCTCAAACCAGTTCCAGCTGGTTCAAACTGGTTCCAGCCAGGTCAAAACGGTTCCAACCGGTTCAAAGCAGTTCCAGCCGGTTCAAACTGGTTCCATCTGGTTCTAACCGGCTCTAGCCGGATATATCCAGAACAAACTGGTTCCAGCCGGTTGAAACCGGTTCCAGCCTGTTCAAAGTGGTTCCAGCCCCATATATCCAGCTCAAACTGGTTACAGCTGGCTCAAACTGGTTCTAGCCACTTCCAACCAGTTCCAGATGGATATATCTGGCTGAAACCGGTTCCAGCCATTTCAAACCAGTTCCAGTTTACTGTAACAAGTTCCAGCCAGTTCCAACCAGTTCCAGCCAGTTCATAACCTTTCCAGCCCGATGTGACTGGCTCTAACTGGTTCATGCCAGTTCAAACTGGTTCCAGGGGCTCAAACCGGTTCAAGCCAGTTCAAATCTGGGTATATTCGGCTCAGTGTGGATCCAGTCAGTTGAAAACGGTTCCTGCTGGCTCAATCCGGTTCCAGGTGTACATATCCAGCTCAAACTGATTCCAGCCAGTTCAAACCGGTTTGAGCCTGTTCAATGTGGTTCCAGCTGGATATATCCGGGTCAAACGGGTTCCAGCTGGTTCAAACCATTTTCAGCCTGCTCAAACAAGTTCCAGCCAGTTTAAACCGTTTCCAGGCCGATATATCTGGGTCAAACTGGTTCCAGCCGGTTAAAACCGATTCCAGCCAGCTCAAAGTGGTTCCAGCCAATTCAAACCACATCCAGCTGGATATATTCGACTCAAAATTGTTCCACCCAGTCCAAACCGATTCCAGCCAGTTCAAACCGGTTCCAGCCAGCTCAACCCAGTTCCAGCCAGTACCAACCAGTTCCAGCCGGTTCATACTGGTTTCAGCCAGAGGTGACTGGCTCTAGCCGGTTTCAGCTGGTTCAAACCAGTTCCAGACAGATATATCCGGTTTCAGCCTGTTCAATCCGGTTCAAACCGGTTCTAGCCAGATATATCAGCTCAATCTGGTTGCAGCCTGTTGAAACTGGTTCCAGCTGGACCAAACCAGTTCCAGCCGGTTCAAACCAGGCTCAGCGGGACATATCCGGCTCAAAATGGTTCCAGCCGGTTAAAACCGGTTTCAGCCAGCTTGACCCGGTTCCAGCCAGTACCAACTGGTTTCAGCCATTTCAATGTGGTTCCAGGCGAATATATCTGTCTCAAACTGGTTCTAGCCGGTTCAATCTGGTTCCAGCCAGATATATCCGGGTCAAACTGGTTCCAGCTGGTTCAAACCGGTTCCAGCCTGCTCAAAGTGGTTCCAGTCAGTTCAAACCTCATCCAGCCAGATATATCCGGCTCAAACTGCTTCCATCTGGTTCAAACTGTTTCCAGCCTGTTCAAACAGTTTCCAGCCAGCTGGACCCAGTTCCAGCCGGTTCCAACCGGTTCCAGCTGGTTGTAACGGTTTCAGCCAGTTGTGACTGGCTCTAGCCAGTTCCAGCCAGTTCCAACCTCTTGCAGCCAGATATATCCGGCTCAAACGGGTTCCAGCTGGTTCAAACTGGTTCCAGCCAGCTCAAACCGGTTCCAGCCTTTTCAATCTGGTTCCAGGAGGTTCAAACCAGTTCCAGCCGGATATATCTGGCTCAATCTGGTTCTAGCCTGTTGAAACCGGTTCCAGCTGGATTAAATCGGTTCAAGCATGTTCAAACCAGTTCCAGCCAGTTATATACGTCTCAAACTTGTTCCAGCTGGTTCAAACGGGTTTCAACCGGATATATCTGGCTCAAATGGTTCTAGCTGGCTCAAACCAGCTGCAGCTGGTTCAAACCGTTTCTAACCTGTTCAAACCGGGTCCAGCCAGAAATGGGTCCAGCCAGTTCAAACCATTTCCAGCCAGATCAAACCAGTTCCAGCGTGTTCAGACTGTTTCCAGACGGATATATTCAGCTCAATCTGGTTCAAGCTGGCTCAAACTGGTTCCAGCTGGTTCAAACTGGTTCCAGCTCAAAGTGTTTGGTATCTGGCTCAAAGTGTTTCCAGGCAGCTTGAACCAGTTTGACCCGGTTCAAACGGATTCAGCCGGCTCATTCTGGTTCCATCCTGTTCAAAGTGGTTCAAACTGGTTCCAGCTGGATATATCTGGCTCAATCTGGTTCTAGCCTATTGAAACCGGTTCCAGCTGGATCAAACTGGTTCCAGCATGTTCAAACCGGTTTCAGCCAGGTATATACGTCTCAAAGTGGTTCCACCGGCTGGAACCAGTTTCAACTGGCTGGCACATTTTGAGCCGGATATATCCAACTGGAACCAGTTTGAAATGGCTGGAACCGGTTCATGCCAGCTGGAACTGGATTGAACCAGATGGAACCAATCTGATACAGCTGGAAACAGTTTGATCGTGGTGGAACCGGTTTGAGCCTGCTGGAACCAGTTTGAACTGTCTGCAAATGGTTAAAGCCAGTCATATCTGTCTGGAATGGGTTGAACTGGCTGGATCCGGTTTGAGCCAGCTGGAACCGGTTTGAGCAGGCTGGAACCATTTCAAGCCAGCTGGAACTGGTTTGAGTAGGATGTATTCGTTGGAAATGGTTTGAACTGGCTGGAACCGGTTTGAACCGCCTGGAACCAGTTTGAACTGGCTGAACTGGCTTGAGCCAGATATATCCCACTGGAACTGGTTTGAACCAGATGGAAATGGATGGAACCAGTTTGAAGCAGCTGGAACTGGTTTGAACTGAGTGGAACCAGTTTGAGCCGGATATATCTGTCTGGAACCGGTTTGAGATGGCTGGACCCAGTTTGAACCGTGTGGAACCCTTTCGAGCTGGCTGGAACCAGTTTGATCCAGATATATATATAGCTGGAACTGGTAAGAACCAGATGGAACAACTATGAGCCAGCTGGAACCGGTTTTAACTGGCTTGAACTGGTTTGAACCTACTGGAACTGGTTTGAGCTGGATATATCTGACTATAACTGATTTGAACTGGCTGGAACCCACCCATCCAGCTCACACACAGGTTAGCAGCTGGAGGTCACCTGCATGGCTTCAGACCTCTGGGAGGGACCCACCACCATGCTGCCCTCTCCACCATCCCTGGGAGCCTAACCCCACAGCCAGGTTCCTCTGAGAACCTGCCCACCCTGCTCATGCCCAGGTTAGCTGCTGGAGGTCACCTGCACCAGCTCCAGGCCTCTGGGAGGGACCCCCTGCTGTGCCGCCCTCTCCACCATCCCTGGGAGCCAACCCCCACAGCCAGGTTCCTCTGGGAACCCGCCCACCCTGCTCACACCCAGGTGAGTTGCCTGAGGTCACCGGTGCAAATTCCTAAACTAAAGTACTGATCTACTTTCAACCTGGAAAACACTCCCATCAATATGCCGAACAACACAAGATCCATGGTTTCTAAATATGTAGAACAGGTTAGAAAGCAAAAACACAGTAAGGAGAAAAACTTTAAACATGCAAGCAAGCCCTACAGGAAATAATCCATCGCCAAAGAAAGAAAGGACAATCTCCAGAAAACATCAAAGAAATGATTTGCATCTCAGAAAAAGATTCCTCTATCAACATGTTAAATGTACTCCAACAATTAAGAGAGGAATTTAAAAAAAGGACAACAGTATGATAGAAGCATTTAATGCACTAAGGGAAGAAGTAGAAACATATAAAAAAGAAAGCATCAATATGTATAACCAAATCAATGAACTAAAGAATGAAAATGATTCCCTAAAATTGAAATTGAAAGAGACTCAAGATTTAAAGGTTGCAATAGACGAGCTCAACAATGCACAGAAAAGCCATGGCAGTAGAATAGATGAAATAGAGGAACGAATCCGCATACTGGAGGATACAGAAATAGAGAGGACAAGAAAGAAAAAGAGAGAGAAACAAAGAAGGAGGACTGAAGACAAGCTCAGAGTCATGTCAGATTTCTTAAAGAAAGGAAACATAAGAGTAATAGGAATCCCAGAAGGAGAGGGGAGTTATGGGAACTGAAAGACTTTCAACATACTAATAGAGGAGAACTTCCCAAATCTGAAGAAAGAAATGAAAATAGACATACAGGAAGCCAAAAGGACACCAACTACTTTAATGAAAGCAAAGCCACAGCGAGACATATCATAAAACTTCCTAAACCCAAGATAAAGAAAAAATAATGAGAATGTCTAGAGAAAAGAAACATACCCTACAAAGGAAAATCCATTAGACTGACCTCAGATTTTTCTGAAGAGACACTCCAGGCAAGGAGAGAATGGAGTCACATCTACAAAAATCTCCAAGAAAAAATGTGCCAGTCAAGAATACTATACCCTGCAAAGCTATCCTTCTTCCATGAAGAAAAAATTAGAACCTTCTCTGACAAGCCAAGTCTCTAGAAATTTGCTACCAATAAACCACCATTCCAAGAAATTTTGCAGGAGGCCTCAAGACCAAAACCATAAGAAGATCAAATACAAGAAACAAAAACACAAAATAAACCCCAAATGACCACCATGAAACCATTAGAATCGCAAACATCAATAATCACCCTAAATGTCAATGGTCTAAACTCAGCAATCAAATGATGAAGAGTTGCAGACTGGATCAGAAAACAGAACCCAGCATTCTGCTGCCTCCAAGAAACACACCTGATCACTAAGGATAAGCATAGACTGAAGATGCAAGGCTGGAAAACTATACTACAAGCAAACGGCCCCCACAAGAAAGCAGGAGTTGCCATTCTTGTATCAGACAGAGCAGACTTCAAATTAACAAAAGTGACAAAAGATAAAGATGGCCACTACATAATGGTGAAAGGGTCAATCCACCCAAAAGAGGGAGCACCAAAATTCATAAAACAACAACTAGTAGAACTGAAACCAAATATTGATGAGAATACATACATGGTAGGAGATTTTAATACACCACTCTCAACAAAAGACAGATCAACAAAACAGCAACTACACAAAGAAACAAAAATTTAAAGGGAGAGCTAGACCAAATGGACTTAATAGATATATACAGGACACTACCCCCAAGGAAAAGAGTACACTTTTTTTCAAATGCACTCAGTTCTTTCTCTAAAATCGATCATATACTAGGCCACAATACAAACCTGAACAAATACACAAAGATAAAATAATACCAACCTTTTTCTCTGATCATAAAGGCATCAAATTAGAAATCAACAATGATAAGAAAATAAGGAGAGTAAACACTACATGGAGATTGAACAACAGGCTTCTGGAATATCACTGGGTAAAAGAGGAAATCAAAGAAGAAATTAAAACCTATATGGAAGCAAATGACAATGATAACACAACATTCAAAACTGTGTGGGACGCAGTAAAAACAGTACTAAGAGGAAAGTTCATAGCAATTCAGGCCCAAACAAAAAGAATTGAAAAAGCCCAAAGAAATACTCTAATCTCCCAACTTGACTTAGTAAAAGAGCAACAAAAATTCCAAAACCCAGCAGAAGACAAGAAATAACAAAAATAAAAGCGGAGATTAATGAAATAGAAACCAAAAAGACCATCGAGAAGATAAACAAAACCAAAAGCTGGTTTTTTGAAAAATAAATAAAATTGACAACCCCCTGGCAAGGCTTACAAAGAAAAGAAGAGAGAAAACTCAAAGAAACAGGATCATAAACGAAAACGGAGATATTACAACAGACCCAGCAGAAATCCAAAAGATAATTAGAGACTACTATGAACATCTATATGCAAACAAATACAGCAACCTGGAAGAGATGGACTAATTCCTGGAACAATACAGTCATCCAAAATTGAACAAAGAAGAAATAGAAAACTTAAACAGCTCAACCACAAGCAGTGAAATTGAGGCAGTCATTAGAACTCTCACTAAAAACAAAAACCCAGGTCCTGATGGTTTTACAAATGACCTACCAAACATTCAAAGAGGAACTAACACCGGTACTATTAAAACTCTTTCAAAAAATTGAGAAAGAAGGAAAGCTACCAAATACCTTCTAGGAAGCAAACATTACACTAATTCCAAAACCAATTAAAGACAGTGGAAAGAATGAAAACTACAGACCAATCTCCCTAATGAACACAGATGCAAAAATTCTAAACAAAATCCTGGCAAACCGAATCCAACATTGCATAAAAAGGATCATCCATCATGACCAAGTGGGATTCATTTTTTTTTTTGAGAAGAAGAGAAATTGTTTTTATTTGCTGATGACATGATTTCTGACATAAAAGATTGCAAAGAATCTGCAAAATATATTAGAAATAAAAAAATTTAGGGAAGTCACAAGACATGACTAATAGGCAATAATAGCACATACCAGCCATAAATAACTGAAAACAAAAAATTTAAATATTCCATATACAATAACATTATAAAATATTCCATACTTAGGAATAATTTTATCAAAGGATATATAAAATTCTGCCTGAAACGATAAAGTATTTCTGAAATTATTTATTTTTTTTAATTCATTTTATTGATTTGTCACAATTGTGAATTAATTGATCCCTCCTCCTCCCTCCATATCCCCCCTCTCTATCCCCCTTCCTCCTCCCTCCATATTCCCCCTCTGTATCTCCCCTTCAGTCACTCCTCACATTTTTCTGCAAATTGTTGTTTGGTTAAGTTGATGTTTAGTTGTTGGTTGTTTGGCCTGTTGTTCTTTTCCGATATATGGTAAGTGTGTGTGTGGTTTTTTTTTTGTTGTTGTTGTTGTTTTATTTTATTTATTTATTTATTTTATCCCAGGGCTTTCCCACTTCACTAACATTTGTTAACTAT